>MU392689.1:0-110621 GCA_022578505.1 Nemania abortiva
ATTTTATTTAAATATTTATAATATATATATTTTTATTTTTTTTATATTAATATAATTAGTTTTATAGCTTAAAAGTTTAAATTTTTATAAATTATTTAAAATAAATAAATTTATTGCTTTTTATTTTATAAATTTTAAAGTTTTATAATATATAAATATAATAAACTATTAAAGCTAAATATAAATATTATATAAAACTTTTATTATTATATAAAAAGCTTAAATATTACAAAAAAATAACCCTTAGCTATATATATAATATGTTTTATAATAAAGCTATTAGGCGGTGTGCTAACACCCAGAAGTCCATTTAGCCGTTTTAGATGTCACTAAAGTGGAAAGTTGGCGTTTTATTGATTTGTTCTATAGGTGTTCTGTGAGCTATTCTAGTCACTCCACTTAATAAAACATATTTCCTCTTCCAACTTTACTCCAATCCAATTCAAGAGCTTGTCTAGGAGCTATCAATTGGGTGTTATATAAGACAGCAAGGATAGACTACCTTAGTAAACGCACTCACAACACTTCCTCGATTATCCCTTTTAGAATCGCAGAAACAGGTTGCGTTCTTCTAGTTTTCTTAGTTATTGCCATACCGAAACTATTTAGGAAATCCACCATTATCAGTCTAGTGGCACATTATGTGCTCTTGCGAGGATCTTTGCCACGAGCTAGTTCACGAGAAGGATTGTTAGGGCCGCCTCGGAATACAGCCAAACAAAATTCATCAAATGCATACGAGAAGATTGATGAAAACAAAGCTATCTCACTAAGAGATTTTCGACACTCTCACCTCATTACTAGACTATGTTGGCCACTAGTCACAAGACGAGGTTGAGAATGGCAAGAAAACTTTTGCGTATCACCGAGATGTCATCCACGGGTATGCCAGCGACGAACGAATTAAAACCTGCATCACTAGCACACGTAGACGGCAGACAAGACTTGACGCCGACCGGAATAAACTTTGGAAACAGAGTTAGGAAGTCACTACAATCGAATAAGTCACGCAGACAAGTTGAGGGAAATTGTCAGTATCTTTCTTTATTGACAACATGTTACGTAATAACCCTCATAAAATGTCTTGTATTACATGATATACATTGCTAAGTGATGTTCGTACAGTCGAGACAGTATTAGTTGTCAAGGACTCAAGCCTTATCCCGAAACTCACTGTATACCTCGAGCTTAGGGTAAGATATGTTGCCCACATCAGGGCCACCTCCACAAGTTAATCACTACTACTATTCCCATAACATCATCAATCGCAAATTACAATTATTACCATACATTGATTCTTTAATTGCTCGATCATAGTAGCAGATTGTTAGCCGTTACCTACTACAAATCCAACCTTTCAGATATACAAGACATTCATCTCAATGTGGTGCTAATTTCTCCATGTGCATATGTCTCACTTAGTCCATACGAGCTAATCACATCTTTCACAGAATGGTATTGCGGCTCTCCAGGTGCTGTACCACTCCCTATATTTAGAGCATTCTAACTTGATCAAAACGGCACAGACTCATTCGATATGCACCGATGCAATGCTAAGTTTCTATCATCACTTGACCAATGTTGCATCAACCCCCAAGAATGCGAACTGAAACTGCTGATCCTGTTGTCATTTCGGCTACATCCAGTCTACTTTACGTACCATCCCGACATCGCTTCTACCTCCCAAACATAAGATGCAGGTTGGCATTATAATAGCTATTATGGATCAACTAGGATAATTTCGAGAAACCGATTAGACTTGAGCGTTGACGCTGAAGTATGGCTGGACGTCAGGTATACATGGTAATCCGTATTTATTTATTTAATATACATTTCTATATTAGAATAAATGGATATACCCCTATATAATTAATATCAGTCGTACGGTTCCATATATACACGCCTACTACCTGAGAATTGATCAATTGCGCTAGGGTCATAATAGGTCACTTTTTGAGGCGACTCATTCATTGTCTTGGCTATCCCGCTTGTAGGTATGCCTCGCTGGAGGTAAGCAGTGGTGAATGGTGTATTGGCCATCGATCCCCGATAACCTAAGTACCTAGATAGGTTAGACTAGGTACATATCATATAGTCAACATGGGGTATCATACATAGATAACTCCTAATATGACATATCCTCTTTGTTATACATAGCTCCGTTGTCGTACAACAAAACAGGATTGGGTGCGAGCTCTCTAAAGAGGGGCAACTTCCCCCCTCCAGCTGACTGGTGGCGGAAGACGGTGAAAGAGTAAAATAGCCCATATACCCCCAACATCAACAACAAGAAGCACTTCGGAACAAGCAACTCCAATTACTTGGCGGAGTGAATATACCGAAAAATAGTAAAGTGTAAACAATCACATCACTTTCCACAACGAAGGCGCCACAATGGGTACATTCGTAACCTTTCCTACTGATATTGAAGAGGTAGACGTGATTATTGCTGGGGGTAAGTCGAGTACCCATGCCACCGCACCAAAAGCGTGGCCGGTCTCAATAGCTCTGCGTAATCATTTGTTTCCTAAGCTAACTGTAAGAAAACTACCTCAGGTGGTGTAACAGGTTGTGTTGTCGCGTCCAGACTCATTGAAGCTGAACCTAGTCTTTCTGTTCTGGTCATTGAGAGTGGTCGCGATACGTATAACGAGCCCTCAGTCATCCACCCAGCCCTCTGGCGAACGAATTATACCCCAGACAACCTAAGAGTATTCTTTCATGAGGCTATTGAGGAGGAGCAACTTGCCAATCGTAAGTCTATTGTACAAGTGGGCAATACATTGGGCGGCGGGTCTTCCATCAATCTTCTCATGTACATGAGACCTCAGCGCTGCGACTACGATTCTTGGAATACGAAAACTTGGACCGCGGATGGATTACTGCCTTACCTGAAGAAGGTATTCTCAACACACATTTAGGGGTTTAACTGGCACTGACCCGCGGCCTATAGTTTGAGACATACCATGGCCCTGGGAAAGCCGAACACCATGGGTTCAATGGACCAGTACACGTGTCAAGCGGTAACTTTCGCTCGAAAGAAGCTGAGGACAGTTTCTTGGAGGCAATGAATCAAGTGGGCATTCCCGAAGTAGAAGATCTACAAGATTTCGATTCTATTGGAGTGACACGCCTCCTGAAGTACGTGTCTCCCGAGGGGAAACGGCAGGATATCGCACACGCGTACTTGCATCCAAAACTACAAAATGTCAAGTATCGCGGTTTGAGAGTTTTGGTTGAGACTGAAGTCGTGCGTGTTCTCTTTGATGACCGAAGAGCTTCAGGGGTCGAGTTCCGACCGAACCCCACCTTTCAGACTAATAAAGATCCAAAGACGACGAGAACAGTAAAAGCAAAGAGGCTAGTCGTTCTCTCATGTGGTACGCTCGGAACACCACCGGTACTCGAGAGATCAGGCGTTGGAGATCCAACCATCCTCGAACGGGCTGGTGTCCCGTTGGTTGCAAACGTTCCTGGAATCGGAAATCACTACCAGGACCATAATGTCTGCATATATACTTACAAGTCCAGTCTTCCTCCGGAGAGCACCTTTGACGGCATTCACACTGGCCAGGTGGACATTGGGAGCCTTTTGACTAACAAGGACAGTATTCTGGGTTGGAACGGCATCGACGCATCTTCGAAAATTCGACCTACAGCATCTGAAGTTGACGCTCTAGGAGTTGACTTCAAGAATGCCTGGGATAAAGACTTCAAGAACCAGCCAAGCAAGCCTCTGGTCTCAATGATTTTTGCAACAGGGTAAGATACGCTGCTTTAGAACAACGTACATCAACATTGACCGTCGTCATAACAACAGGCTTCTCGGTAATCGTACGAACGTTCCTCCCGGGCAATACTTCTCACTTGCCGTCTTCACGACCTACCCCTATTCACGAGGTCACATGGTATGTCTCCAATCGTTTCCCGCGAATTCGCAAGTTAATCAGGGCGGCAAAGCATATCACCGGCCCGAATATCGACGATCGTCCTGAATTCAAAACGGGTTATCTCTCCGATCAGCACGATATCGACTTGAAAACACAGCTCTGGGCATACAAGAAGCAACGAGAAGTCGTGCAGCGGATGTCGATACATCGAGGCGAAATATCTCACCGACATCCATCTTTTGATGCCGACTCGGCAGCTTCTTATGCAGTCACTGACCCGAAAGACGTCACTTACTCTGCAAAGGATGACGCTGCAATCGAGACGTGGATTCGCCAAAATCTAACGACTTGCTGGCACGGTCTTGGAACCTGTAAAATGGCACCGCTGGAGGACATGGGCGTAGTTGATGAGAGCCTAGGAGTATATGGTGTCCATGGGCTGAAGATTGCTGATTTGAGCGTCATCCCTCAAAATGTGTGCTCGAATACAATGAACACGGCCTTGTTAGTTGGGGAGAAGGCGGCTGATATTTTTGCACGGGATCTTAGTCTTGTACAGTAGTTGTGGATATCTCATTATGGATCAATTTGTCTCTCATCGGCCGGAGATGTGTTGCTAGAGTATGTCATGGGCTAAGTAAAACAGGTTATAGGCCATTCATCTATTATTGAATCAGAAGCCTTTTAGACATCCGAATAATAAAAGCATGGACAAAATTTAAAGTTTGAGTCTCGGACTTGACGTACTTGATTAGGAAATTTCTTAGTTATTATTTCTCGGCATAGTCTAATCTGTTTAGAAGACATGCACGCATCTGTGCAATGCTACGAAGAAATATGAAAGTTAGTGAGACATCTACCCAACCTTCTGGAACTGGGCTATAAAAGGTCTTCAGCGTCCTCGGGAATGTGCAGAATCCTCAAACAATAATACGAGGTCTCGGGGGGCACTATATGAGGGAAAACAAGAAGCCGAACGGTAATAAGTGGGAGAGTCTCCAGGACCAAGTCGGGTCACTAGAAGGGTTAAGTTATAAGTGCGGAGTGTAGGCCTCATAATCACCGGAACTCCTGCAGCCATAGTGAATCACTAGATCAATCGAATCTTAAATTCCGAACTCTTGTTACGTTTCGGTAGTCTTTGCCAGAATTTCCTTGATACTGCTAGTAATATAGCATCCGGTATACCCCCCATACTGCCATCCAGTCCGTCTTTAGAGCCGACTAGGGGTGGTATATTGCTCGCCATATCCTAATATGTCTGACTCAGTCATTCGGGCGCTAACAACTCCTAAGGACATGGTGTCCTGAACAAATAGCAAGAGCAAAGGCCACATTCAACTTCGTCACACGCGCTGCACGCAGAGTCCGGCTGAAGTTAAACTCTCATTTTATCAACGGTATGTACACAGTAAAGCTGCAACATCACCGAGTAGTGAGTTATTATACAAAAGATCTTGTGCTGACTCATCGTGGCGGGGCGGCCGTCCTAGCCATAAAACTTAGCCACAGAATTAGTGCGGTTGTCTGGGCAACATCATCGTAACCCAAACAATATCTCCAAGGACAGACCACTGCCGTCAGTTCTCCCCCATTACATGTTCTCTTTCATTCCGCGACACTCGCGCTTGACTTCACCCTGCATCATCCAGAATACGTTTTCTAAGACGGCCTAGCTGTTCGATCATTTCTTCCAACCACACCGGGACCTGTAGAGCGACTATAATGGCTTTCTCGGATCTTTTTGATAGCAATAACAATCACGCGAGAAGCGTGCCAGTCCCGATCCAGGCTCCTTATCGTCTAGCCAAATCTAACGCCACAGTCAAAGCCCCCCAGCACAACGAGATGCAGCAATGCAAGAGACAGCGACCCCGCAGTAAATGGCCCCCAACGGACTCCGAGGCCTCCGCCCGCCCTTCTTACACCCTCCCGACTGCTAGTTCCTCTGCCCGCACGCGTGCTTCGAAATCAACATCTAGCCTTTACTCCGACGTCGCTGCTACGGATCCCGAGTATACTGCATGGCTATGGAAGGCCGTTATGTCGCCTCTCGACCCCACAGCAAGCTCGAGGGGGAAGAGAACAGGGACTTCATCTGCACCAAGATCCACTACATCGGCATCAACCTTAGTATCAAGGCAGACCCGACAACAAACCCTTTTGACGTCGGCACCCGCGAGTGGCAAGACTAAACAGGAGCCGGCCGCTAAAGTTACCGATGCCGACTTCCCGGAATCAGTTCTGGAAACCCATGGGGTTACGATCCGAGAGGATGGCGTAAATCAAGACTTGCGGAAATCATTCAATATTTTGGACCTGCCCAGTGACCCGAAAGAGCGCCTCGATATCTACAAAAAGTCGTTCGCACTTGATGCATGGCTTGAGCCTGATATAATACGCATTAGAAGGGAATATAAATCTATGCAAGTATATCAATCGAATGAGGCCGAATATGCCGCATATGCTTTATCCAACATATTCCTAGATGAGCCCCGGTATCCGTGGCTCCCGCAGGAGGAGGGCGAAAAATGCTGGCTGCCAGTCCGCATGTTGCAACTTGTGTGCAAGCCGCCGCAGACAAAATGGCATGCTCCCCCAGCTGTCAATCCGCCCAAGAAACAATGCGAATACAAATGGGATATTCGTCCAGACTGTGCATATTACGTCTCCCTTCAGGCTTTTGACCCCAATCTCCGCCCCAACATTCATCGGCATATATTAGCTTTGCAAAAGCGAGCGTTCTGTCCCTACCTTACTATCGAATTCAAAAAGGATGAAGATAGTCTCGCCGTGGCCCGTCACCAAGTCGCTGTTGCTTCAGCCATAGCATTATACAACCGTTATCGCTTAAAGCGTGAAGCGCTTGAGATAAGTGGAGGCGACCTCGAATGGTCAGAGCAGCATAAAAGCCAGTTGCGCCACTACGGGATAACATTTGCTGCGTCAAGCTGGATCCTATGGTGCACCGTGCCGAAGACCTTCCCGGACTGGACGGGTTGTACGATGTCTGACATATTTTCTGGCGACTGTTGCATACTTCCATCGGCCCAGAAGCTAGTGAGCGTTATCAATGACATTCACTACTGGGGGCTACAAACGCATGGGAAGTCTTGCAAATCCGATATTTACACCAAAATTCGTTCTACACCCGATGCGGACCTGAATGATATTTCAATACTTGAAGATGACTCTAAGTGAGGTAGTGGCGTTGACAGTAGCAGAAAGGGGCTCAAATATGTCTAAGTAACATAGTAGCTAAGGAGCCATGTGGACGGCTGGTCGCTGAACTAGATAGGCAGCTTATCCTGGGGGTGTACTGTCGTATTGAAGACGGCAGGCAACGAAACCTCTAGCAGACTCAGATCCTTAGAGGGGTCGGTTAGACAAGTCTTGTAGCCAGGTGGCATGGTATAGGCGTCCCCCTCGCTCAGGATCTGGGAATCTTGGCCCTCGCCGTGGAGCGCGCACGTGCCGGAGAGGACGACTGCGTGGGTTGAAAGTATATCAGTTACATAAACGCCAATTCAGAGAGCTAGCAACCTAGTTTCGCCTCGCGAACTTACAGGTGAACAAGATATCTGAGTCATGGCTTGTCACGCATACAGCTTGCTCTTCTCTCGTAGCGGGACGGACAACACGAACCGCAGCAACGCCCTTAGTGCCATCCCCGATGCCAGTGTCGCGAGCTTCAAAGCCTGGCACGCGCCAAGGTCCCCAGACGGCGCCCTCCGGTCGGCTATGCACGAATTTCTGGCCGTCCCACTCACGGTCCGGACGGTAGTGTGGCGTTGGCAACTCCATCGCATGGTCGAGGGTAGTGAGGTGTTCAGCGGGCACGCCGACCTCAACGACTCTGCAGCCAGCGACATCTCGTATCAATATGGGTTTTTTCACAAATATGGCATATCGTTTACTTACTACGAGAGCGTTAGCACGTCTCACAAGCAATGCCAACATTCAGCTCGAGTAGAACATTTTGTACTTACCTGAAGACCTTCCGAGGACTCGAGTACGCGGTGTCGGATTTGCGGCGGCTGAATGACGGACTCGCCTGCGTGCAGGATAAAGGGCTCCCCTTGGTCCTCGTACACGAGACGCACCCAGCCAGCATGACAGTGGATGAGCTGGAAGCCGACGGTATGATAATGCACGTTGTCCGGCACGGGTCCTGCGTCAGGGATGCAGATGTGCGAGGCAATGATGGCGCCGCCGAGGCGCCCCGGGATCAGGTCGCGGTAGCGCATTCCCGCGCGACCAACGACCCACGGCGTGTTGTCTTTCAGCCGACGGACGATAAAGGCGTGCTTTGTGGGGGGTTGCAACATAGGCACGTCGGCAGGGACGAGCTCGACCCGCGTGCCCGACGGCGAAGTTAACTCGCGCGCCTCAGACTCGGAATCGGGATCGCTGCACAATAAGCGGACTGTGCCGGGACCTGTGCTAGTAGCTGCCTTGTCGAGACGCAACCGCAAGCCATGCCCGGACAGAGTAGCGACCTGCGGGTCATCGGCCGGGTAGATCTGGTCCATGCGGAAGCCCAGGCCCGGGGCGGCGGACGTCCAGAACTCCACATCTTCGGCGATGCCCTTGGACGGCAGCAGGATCTCGGCCGACTCGATCTTCATCGTGGGCTCCGATCGCTTGGGCTTTAGTGTTGAGTGGTATTATCGGCGATCGACCGCCTGTCTCGGATGGATGCTGAAATTGAGAGGAGTCAATTGGCTGCTAAATCCGATTGATTGATTATCTCACGACAACTCGGCTCCCGCCGATGTGATGTTACCTTCCGCCTTTGGCCATCGATTTGCATGGGTGGGGGAACGACTACGCGGATCAATGATTCTCGCCCGTATCATCAGTCAGAAATAGGCAATGAGCGGGGTTTGCGGAGTTTACGGAGGTTTCCTTGCTCTGGCTCTTTGAACTAAGACAACGATGGCAAAACCGTTGTTAGAAATAAGGGATCCCTGAATCAGCGGATCGACACAGGAAATCATTTCTAATATGGTATCTTATAACGTTAACGCTCGCTTGTCTATACTTATATACCTCCAGTTAGAAAAGCTAACTTACGACCCCTTTTTCTTGAAATTGCGCCCATCGAGCTTAATGACAAATGGGTCTCTTTCGATCCCGATATGTGGCTTCCCGTCTTTGCCAATGTATCTCCCAAAAGTGTATGTGTGACGTTGTATGGCGTTGTCTCCCACCTCGTGGTGCTCCGTGAAATCCTCAACGGCTTGGCTAGCCACTGAATATGCTAGAAGCGACCCAAGAGAGGTCGGCATTCTAGGAAGTAGTATAGCGCGTCCTCGAGCATACACAGCTACAGCAATGAGAAGATACAACGCTAAAATGGAAACGCTCAGAATGAACGCGGGCTCAGATAGGAAGATGCGAGTTTCAGTGCGGAGAATGGTGGCAGGAATTAGATCTATATCGTCCGCGGCCTCTTGGAAGAAGGACGGGTTTAAGCCGAGTAAACTGGCGGCCAGTCGCCGATAAAGATCTTCTAGTAATGGCTGTATCGCTGTGGCATCTGGAATCTCTTGGGTTGGGTCGACAATTGACCTGTTACCCATCATCAATGTTAAGAGGTGGTTGATCCAATCCGTCGTTAGCGTTTCGTTGTGCCAAATAGGGAGGCCGACAGATGGCCCGTTGGTAGTGGCTATCTCATCAGCCATCGATTGGGATACATTTGATGACCAATATTCGAGGTGCAAATCGGCATCGCCAAGATCCTCAGCATCGATGACTTTGCCGTCAGTGTCCACGGTGACATCAAATTTAGCGACTCGCAAGTTTGACTGGCAATTGAGCAACATAGACCGCAATGTCTTGTTGCCCGGCTGCTGTTGAGTTGGCTGCACACGCATCCATCCGGCAATCCAAGGCGCCTTCGACCCGCACGGACCTTGTACTATATTGCTCCCCGTCAAAATAATTTCTCGAGTAAAGGGTCTTCCAGGAATCAGACGATACACCGGGGCCCCAGATTCTGCATAAGTACATTCCTCGTATGAGCCGTTTAGTGACCTTGCAAATAAAGCAAGGCTTTCAGTGCTGTTCGTCGATGATAGCGTGACTACCGCCCTTCCGGACAAATCGTTCAGGTACATGGGTGAGCATTGAGTTTCTACGCCAAAACCAAATGTCGTAGCTTTTAACTGATCGCCTTTGACGAAAGACTGGTCTCCCGGCTGGCCAAACGGTAGGTAAAAATTGGCATTGTCGGTCCAAGATGGGAGGGGCGTCATTGAGTTTTCAGAGAGATTAGCTAGGACCACTTCGAAGTGGTCTGAGTAAGAGTTAAGGCCGGCAGACGCTGGAACTATATCATCCCGACTGGGTACTGCTATACGGGCCGGCTTGACCATTGTGTTGTAACTAACAACGCGAGGGATGTCGTTGAAAAGGCCGCTAAGGCCAAGAGCCAGCACATTCGCAAGGACAGCAGCAAGACACGTGGACGTAAGCAAGTATTGACCTGCTCTCGCCGACCGCCAAACTACCAGTTGGGATGGAATAGACGTGTACTTAGCAAGAACGGAGCGCTGTGGTGAGCTCCTCCCCTTCTGTAACTCGGAGAAAGGTTGGATAACACAGCACACGCGGCTAACTAGAACCCAGAACGGTTCTATAAGTGTGGCAAAAATAGTCGGGATATAGTTTTCTAGTAGTTGCATGACTTCGAAATTGCTTGATGGTGGTATGAGCCCTGACGACCAGTATTTTTAGTTTGAAGTTACAAGCAATACCTGCCGATTTATACATACCTCCCAAGCTTCGCTCCTGCTGCTTCAGGTATGCTAATGTTGCCGTCCCAATTAATAAAAACCCGATGAAACTTGCACCAACGGCCGGGTTCAGTGCGCTCGGTCGAATAGGCTTATAATCACGCCCCAGTGGATTTGTCCTGCTCTGGCGAGATGCTCTTGACCTAGCGTTCTGATTCCTATAGAGACGTAGTATCGCCTTGCCAGTCTCATTTTCCTCTCGGAGGAAATAAGTGCTGGCTCCGATATTCTCTTTCAGAGTAGCATCGCCAGAACGATCCTGATCCTCAAAGTCCTTCAAAACCTCTTGACTGCACTGGAGGATTCCGAGTATATCACCGATACTCGACGGGTTCCTAGTTAATGGGCTCCTGTATCGTGTATAGTGGTATAGTGTACAGGCAGATAAAATAGCAACGACCAAAAGCAAAGCCTCAACGACGACCGATATCGGCCGACTCACGATGACACCGTATGTCGTATATTGTATGCCCTCTGCCTGAGCGACGGGTGATCCATTAGCCCCGTTAGACAGTAGCCGGGACACAGTCGTTGAGAACAGGGACCTGTGGGCCATGGTGTATGCCGCAGCCAATGTGGACGGGTCGTGTAGCTCCGCGGCTGAGTAATTGCGTGAGCCGATAGCAAATCCCACCATGTTGGTAACGGGCTGTTCGATTCGGCTATCTACGAGTTGGGGGTACTGGTCTAGATTCCTCTGTTGAGGGAAGTCTCTAACAATGTCGACTGGAGGGCGACCAGTTCCTATCAGATATTCAAAGGCCGTGATATTGAATTCCGAGTCCAGAAGCCTCACATTATCGCCGTTTGGCTCTATCGATGCATTGATTGCTACCAATATATCTCTAGAAAGGACGACAGAAACGTTGCGCTTCAAATATTGCGGCTGACAGAAAAGAGCAGTGATACTCGTATAATTCGCCCCGGTTTTAATATCGGCGGTGCCATTTCTAAAAGCAGAAATGGCGAGGAATTGATGACTAGCATTCTTGCCACAAGAAGGTCCTTCGAGATAGTAGTCCAGCCACGCGTTATTGTAATAACCAACATAGAGCATCGAGTACTGACTATCACGCGTCGTAGTTGTGGAACCAAAAAATGCAATTTCGACTTCACATCCTCGGCCATTGCTCATGCGAAATAATGACCCTGAGCCATTGATGGTAGCTGGCCAGCATTTCAGGTCAGTTGTTAGTTGCCAAGTCCAGCTCTTTAGGTAGGTATCGGTGGCAAATGGCGGGACGACGCTATCAGCCTTGAACGGGAGAAGAGCGTACTCAGCCGTCATAGGGGCCGGGAAATCCCGCCCAAGCCACGTAATTGCGAAGGCATCATTCAGGATTTCGTTATCAAGTAATGGGGCCTGAAGAGTGATAGGGAGTAAAGACGTTGGTGCCGATACTGAGATTGGTCGGGTCAGACGAATCGGACCAATGCCGAAAATCGAGCTTTGGAGTGGAGTGATCAACCAAAAAACAATCACTATTATTGTTCCGGAATAGAATACCGGCCACTGGCTGAAATCAACAGTCAGTAAAGGAATTCGAGGCGAAGTCCTACGAGCTTTTCCATCAAAGCTTCAACGAGAATCATCTCGTGCTATTTCTACCATGCTGTCTCCATTGCTATAACGTTCCAAGGGGGCGTTGGGAGACATGAGATACCTACCGTCGCCTAGCTGCCGTGAAAGGCACAAATGGCAAGAATTCAGAAGGGTAGTCGAGAAACAGCGAGTTCTGAGCTGTCGAGCCACCCTCTTTAGATAATTCTAGCCATGGCTGAATCCGTCTCGCATCAAGGTCTACCCAAGCCCATAGCAGACCGTAAATAAGCGCAATAAGGGTAGGAAGGTAGCTAGAGGCAAGGAACGAAGTTTGTGGGATATTATCGATTGAGTCGGAAAGCGATAGTCCGCCGTCTTTAGCACCTTTCTGTGCCAATATCTCGATAGCAGCCGCCAGAAGAAGCGACACGATAATAAGCGCAGAAAGAGTCGGCTTTCTCAGAGTCCATGGTACCCAAAGGCGGTCTGCGACTAACGTATATGTATTAAACATTGTCGAGGAGGATTGAAACAGAACAAGATACTCTCAGTATTTCGACTGACATAACGGATGAGAGCCTGCATGTAGGATCTCCGTCAGCAGTTTTTGCCTATTTATAATAATAGAGTGAAAAGCTTTTCATTGTCGTGCAACCGTAGGATTTGCATATATATACAAGAAGGGTACGAGAGGGAAGGAGGTGCAAGTGAAAGATGTCTATCTTAGGTGCTGATGCATGTTGGTCGAGTAGTTTCAGGAGCCTGCATTAGAGCTGAACAACCCTAGGACGAGGCAGCCTATGGGGGTTATAATTATGGCGGGGTTGGTGCAATACAACATGGCAAGCGCTTATCTGACACATGCGGACAGGGGAACACTCATTTACTAAACTGACGTTTCAAGACGTCCCTGCCCAGTGTTTATACAGACAGACACCCGGCGACCCAAGTACGCATACCTACTTATGTAAGTGTCCTTGTGTATGATAGTCATTAGGCTTCATTTGCCCCTTATCTTACTGTTAATTCTGTAGATGGATTGATGGCATCGTTTTTCCGTCACGGAAAACATCACAGATCCTAACTTTCACCAATGTCAATAACACTCCTTAAGATACAACGCTTCCTATTTTGAAACAAACTGTGGCGACAGTCGATACGTACATATGACAGTAGCGATAGTCGCGTACTCTCGCAACGTCGCCGCCGGAAACCAGTCTGGATGCAGGTAACATGTATTGATTGAGCGAACTCAATGACCAATCCGTGAGTACGACGTTTCATCTTCCTACCGTCATCTATCTCTATAAGGGAGGCATGCTCCCCAAAATCCCATTCAGCGTATCAAAACTTGGGGCGGAAGTTTCTAACCGATCCTAGAGAATCCTCCTTGTTGGATACTTGCATAGTTGATTGCCTGTTTAGGAAAACAGGTCTGAAAAAGGTGTCTAAGATGTTAAAATCATAAGCGACAGCCACAAGTGGCTGTGTCACCTATACCGTCATATTATTACCAAGAGCGAGTAGACCCCAGCACGTTGGCAATTAGCAAGTGCACTACACTAGCTTTCCAATATGAATCGCTTCCTTTGGGCATATGTAAAGCAAATTTCTCGGTGAAGACATTGGATAGCAAATTAAATAGCCTTAGGGTATGGGCGGCGATGCATCCGTTGCAGTACCGACTCGTGCTAGTCAACGCTGGGGACTACCTAGGTACTTACTAAGCAATTATCACCGTACCCAGCGTACCTGAGACGGAACCCCACTCTGCCCAGGAGTCCGGGCGCTAACGCGGGATCGGCCAATGAGACGAACGCGGGACCGGCTATTGAAGATTCGACTGAATCGGGTGGCCTACCGATAGTCTCTGCTCAGGCTACTATCACCTCACCAATGCTATCTAATTTTCCCCAACAAGCTAATGACTCTCTTTCGGGACACTATTTTTGAACGTATTAATAATGATTTTCTGCTTTTTCGTTTTCTTTGGGTCAACTATAACCCGTTCTATCGTTGGGTACTTTGTTATCAAAAACCTCGGCTCATGGGTTTATCACTATCAATTCCTCCTCCAAATGCAGAATTTCCCGCTTTTAAGCCCCAAAACAATGGGGCAAGACGGTGGAAAACCATCCGATTCATTTGTCAACTAGAAAATCTGCAGGTGTGTATTCCCACCGAAATCGTTCGTTATTTGTAATCGTCGAAGCGATTCAAGATTTGCGCAGCTAATCTCCGAAGGGCAGCGGAGAGAGCATCAATAATAGGAGAGAATATAAATACCAGTACTCCAATGTACTCATGGATAGATAGCCTATAGTAGATCGTGTTTCAATTATTCTTAGACTTCATACTATAGAGAAGCCCGATCTTTTTGATACACCATTCCTCTTAGAAGTAATACTCGGCCAGTCGCACAGCAGCATGTCAACAACTATTATCGACAGTCCTGGTGTTGAAGGCATCTCTTACTTCACACCAGTGCAGGAACCCCCGGCAGGCACGGGCCTCGAGGTGGAAAATGGCTCGACGCCGAAGCTCTTCACTCCCCTCACCCTCCGCGGCGTCACATTCCCAAACCGTCTTTTCCTAGCGCCTCTGTGTCAATACTCAGCGAAGGATGGCTACGCCAACGACTGGCACTTGACGCACTTGGGTGGCATCATTCAGCGGGGCCCCGGCCTGAGCATCGTTGAAGCTACTGGCGTCCAGCCCCGCGGCCGAATAACCCCACAGGACCTCGGCTTATGGGAGGACGGCCAGATTGCGCCTTTAAGACGAATTACCGAGTTCGCCCACTCACAAAGCCAAAAGATCGGTATCCAGCTCGCACATGCGGGCCGGAAGGCAAGCACCGTTGCTCCGTGGTTAGCGGCGAATGCGACGGCCGTCAAGGAGGTCGGCGGTTGGCCTGACGATCTCTGGGCCCCTTCGGCAGAGAGATTCAGCGATAACAACCCGATACCCAAAGCCATGACAATAGAGCAGATCCAACAATTCAAGAGTGACTTCGTCGCCGCAGCTAAAAGAGCAGTCGAGGCCGGGTTCGATGTTATCGAGATTCACTCTGCGCACGGATACCTATTCCACGAGTTTCTATCACCCATCTCGAATCACCGCATAGATGAATACGGCGGGTCATTCGAGAACCGCGTCCGTCTCTTACTAGAGACCACGGAAGAGGTCCGGAAGGTCATACCGAAGACCATGCCCCTTTTTGCACGCATTAGTGCCAGCGACTGGTTCGAGTTCGACGAATCGTCTAGAGCCGAGTTCCCAGAATCGTGGACATTGGAACAATCAACACGCCTAGCGCTTCTCCTCGCCGAGCGCGGCCTAGACTTGATCGATGTCTCGTCTGGCGGCGTACACCAAAGGGGTGCAAGTGGTATCAGGCCCGGCCCCGGGTACCAGGCCCACTTTGCCACAGCTATTAAAAAGGTGGTTGGCGACAAGATGGCCGTCTCGGCCGTCGGTGGCATCAGCTTCGCTAAGATCGCCGAGGACCTGCTCCAAGGCAAGGACGGCGAGCCCGCGCTCGATGTTGTTATGGCTGGCCGCTGGTTCCAGAAAAACCCGGGCCTGGTAATAAAGTTCGCCGATGAACTCGAGGCTAACGTTAAGATGGCAAACCAGATCGCGTGGAGCTTCGTTGGTAGAGGTGGGAAGCGCAAAGTTTGGTCGTAGCAATCATCGCGAAGACAGAAAAGGGGTAACAGTAGTTAATATGATAAGAGTCTAGATACGCACCAATTGTGGGCTATAGGAATATGGAGGAAAAGCATGGAATTAACCCACCAAGCCTCAACATCCTATATTCAGCATTAGGTAATTATCACTTTACCTTACATAAGGTAGCAAGCGCATACAAGAGGCGAGTTCATTAGGCAACCTTGACCATTCAATAGAACAAACCAAGTTCATTTGACTAGGTATAGCGGCTTAAAAAGTGGTAAAGTGCGAAAGCATATGTTTGTATACCTATTATCAGTTGTATTGAATCATATTAGCAGAAGGTATATACCCTTGCAAGAAGTATGTATAGGTAGGTAATAGGTGTCAGTGGTTTTGGTCACAGAGTGAATAGAAGGCTACCAAGGGTAGTATAGGGCTCAATAGGTAGTAAATTGATTCCTGAACCCCCCAAGCCCCAGGGGGACCTGGCACCTATATATATAGCCAGAACCTAGGAATATAACCACCCTACGGGTTGGTTATATTGTCACCTGACAATAGGTAACTACTCAAATGAAAGTCGAACTAGTTGCATCTAGATATAAGTATGGCATTGTTTTCACTTACGCTTGTCAATTGATCCTCGACAAGGGCCGTAACTGCTTCTATCTTATGATTCCGCCTTTTATGACTTTCTCACAACATTAATCGAGGACTTAAAAGTCGAAGGGCTGAGGAAACCTCTATGCCAGCGCGCAGCTACAAGTGTGTAAGAGAGCCTCAACAAAAAGACGCCACTTACGCATGCCTAGACCTGTAGGAAGATTACAACATAGTTCACACGCGCCGTTGCAGAGTCATGGATTAAATATGAAACACTTGCTGCATACGCCTCGTTAAGCATCAGTATTTGCTAGAGCAACCGGAAAATGGCCCGAGATGGAGCACCTTACCTCTCTTCGAGCTATCAGACCTGTTGTGATCTGTCTCGAGACAGCAGCCAAAGAAGAGACCGATATACTTACGAGACTCGTTGCTACCCGAAGTAGTATCTCCTGCAAGTAAATCCATTTCAAGCAATTCGGTCACGAACCGAGTACATAAGCCGTCACTGCCAGGTAGGAATGTAGTATTATAAGGCCGCAGAGATCGATTGGTTTCTAGACTGGGTACTCAGGAGGCTAATCAGGTCACCTGCATGTCTACCTACAGCTTCAATACTCCAATTCTAGAAGGTATAATTATGCAATCTCCCAATATTTTGCGGCATGGTTACGGCCTCGATGATCAGACGCCGATGATAGGGTCTTCTCCGCTCTTGGGGTATATATTCCTAGGGGTGCCTAGTTAGTGTCTGATATATACAATGACGACGTTTACTATCAGGTTGTGGAATAGTTCATATTGAGTAAGCAAGTTCTTGCCACAAATGCTTTGGCTCATGTCCGCTCTTAGACGTTCGGGCATGGTTGCAATGGGTCAAAAACGTTTAGTGGCGAAAGCATGCCCCTTTGATTTAGAAAACTCGCCTTGCGGTATCAGTACCGGAGGGTTGTGTCTCATGCGGCAAGACGAGAGAATACTACAAGTGAGCCAGGGTGATTGTTCAGAAAGGATCAGTACCAGAGCTCAAATCGCTCTATAATCGTCTTCTAGAGACTGACGTATTGATCCGCCTACAGGTAAAGGTCCTTCATCTGCAGCCTTAATGCTGTTGTCAGTAATGCAATCACTACTAATGGACTTAGCCAGTGATATTGAAAGTATTGTTTACGCCGTTGACTCGTAATATGTGATATGTAGCAAATTACTCGATAAAGTGAGGCTATGCATGACAGGTGATCATGAATTTGTTTTGTGCCACATGGCAGCCTATCACGCCCCAGATAAATTCCTAGGAGTTTGTACAGAAGGGAGGAAACTTCCCAAAGGCAATCATCTCGTCATCTAGGGATCATGTTGAAAGTTTCTCCCTTTAATTAAGACCCTATACCTTATCCTAGCCGAGTACTTTTATTATACCCTAACTCAGCAGAGTTAATCGCAGCAATTATCACTACTGAGACTCTAGAATTAAGCTTTTCTACACCATGGGTATTTCGTCGAAGATTGCAGAGGAGGTTCCAGTAGGCAAAGTGAAGAAGGAGCGAAAAAAGATCATAATCTACGAATCGGAAACGACGGAATCCAGAACATTTCGGACAAAGGATCTCACGATCCATGGTAAGTTTATCGCCGATCCGAGCCAACGTGCTAATTGAAGCTTCAAGAAAATTGAATATTAACTTTCCATTTTAGGGACCCTATTGCAGGTTCCAGTCCAAAAATGGGAGAACCGCGTAAACGTCATTATCCCAGGCAATAAAGGAGAAGGGCCTGTACAAATTGCCTCTGTTGGGGTGCCCTTCTCGATGGCATTCAAGAAATCAGTCTTCAATACAAATGAATATATTTACGTCACGAGCCGCGCGACTGATAAGGTTTAATTGCGGGTTCTTCTGTTCCTCACATATGGTTGCGGCACGGCCGGCGGAGCAAGGCGGAGCAAGGCGGATTTGGGATATCATGTCCCATAGATTGAGACTTGGACCAGCAATTACAAACGGCTTGTTAATTTCCTACAATCCATAGTGAGTTTGAATATGCGAACTCTAGTATTTCATAAACGATAGCGTTATGCTAGTTTTAGTAATTTCTATGTTCTAGAACTACTTTGTTATGATGATAAGCCTTTCATGCCAGTTCATGCCTCTATCGCCCTGGACTCCTTGAGAAAATCAATCATTTCGTAGCAATGAAGTGAGTACTTTCGAGGGTTAGAAAGCAATAAAACAGGCGTATCTGTAGCATAGATAGGGGCGGTAATTAGCATGTCGTCTGAAGTAACCCATTCGACTCTTGAATCGACACGCTCAAGCACCCGACATCTAGAAGACTGAAATTGTATTATGAAAGAGGAGCGCAAAAACCGGGATTCTTTCTCCGTACATTCCTGCATCCTGTGGCATCTGGATAAATTGTGTGGCCAAGTGGGTAGCTCACACATATATAAAAATTGTCAATTGGGGTATATTGCATCAACAGCAAGTCTTTCTTTATACGTAGTTCGACCGAGCCACGCAGTCGCCCTCGATTTTCTTATCTCACAAGCGCTCTTACCCTCACCTCCGCCTCTTCTTCGTAAAACCCGTGCTTTTCCTCGGTCCACCGCCCTCGATACCCGCAATATCCCTCTTACTCAGCGTCAACATGCCATTATTCATCCTACCAACAGACGGGGCGTCGATTGCGCGCGACGCGCCCGTCCTCTTGCTCTTAGCGGCTTTCTTGCCCAGGCTCGACGCCCCGGGACGCTCGAGCACGATGCCATTCTCCCTAGCCTCGCGCCGCCGCTTTGCCTCGCGGCCATCGGCGGCTGCTTGTATCCCCTTCCGGAACGACATGGGCATCTTGGCCTGCTTGTATATCGACGTCTTGGAGCCTAGCGCTGAGAGGCGTAGGTCCGTGGCTAGGTGTCGGTTGCGCCCAACGTGCTCCGTTGCGTCTGCAGACTCCCCGTTCCTGGCAGCAGCGGAGGAGAAGAGGTGGCTTTCTGCGAGTAGTCTCTGCAGGGCGAGGTCGTTCTTCAATAATGACGGCGCGTCTTCTTCGGCCGTCGTCTTCCCTTTTTTGTTCTTAGATGATGAGGTATCCCCCCCGGGGGCGACTACGGGCGGCCGCGAGGAGAGCCAGGCTCGGCTTTCGCGCTTGTCGAGGGTGTTTATAGCTGTTGAATATGTTTCGGTGTGTGATACGACTTCGATATCGGTTGGGGGTATTGATAATTCATCCTCCGCTTCGACCTCTGAGAAGCCATCCCACGAGCCATCTTCTGACCCGTCGAAATTAGAAGCGGGCTCATCTTCTATATCGGACGCCGGTGTTGGTTTCGTCGCTGGGAGTAAGGCCCCGAATTCGGCCCCGAATAGTTGATCTAATTTCGCTAGCGCGTCGTTCGAAGATGTTGAAACGTCTGGTTGCGGTGTGCGCGACTTGCGCTTCCCTAATACGCTCGCCATTGGGCCTGCAGTCGTCTGTCGCTGGAGGAGATGGTGGTTTAGGCAGTGTTTTTGATGTTGAAGTCGCAGACCTGTCTAAAATTAATGTGGAGAAGACGAGCAACCTTGCCGAAACTAAAACGTCTCGGCCAATCATATCCTCTAATCGCGGTTAGCAGCCAAAAACACCCCGCCATAGTCTCATTATTAACAGTGGCAGCGATCTCGGTACCCCCACCATCGTCATAGTACAGTTATGAGCCCTGTAGCTCATTGTCTATGTGGAAGGATATTTTGAACTTTGGTATTTTTTTTTTATCATACTAGCTACGCACAATAAAAAATGACGCGCTTCAGACCCTGTATAGACCTTCACGCCGGGCAGGTCAAGCAGATAGTAGGGGGCACCCTCGATAGCTCAACATCCAAGCTTAAGACGAATTATGTGTCGAAGCATCCCGCGGGTTATTATGCGAAACTATACCGTGATAATGCGCTCGAGGGTGCACATGTCATAATGTTGGGACCCGGAAATGATGAGGCTGCACAGGAGGCGTTAGCTGCGTGGCCAGGACACCTCCAAGTCGGAGGCGGCATCAACGACAAGAATGCAGCACAATGGATCGCCAACGGCGCAAGTAAGGTTAGTATATCTTGTAATTGTTTTGATCTTGGCGCACTAGCTGGACGGTTGCTAAAGACATGTCGATCAGTAGGTCATCATCACATCTTTTCTTTTCCCAGACGGCAAGTTCAGCCAGGAACGACTGGATGCCGTCTTAGCAGCTTTGGAGGGTGATAAAAGTAAACTCGTCATCGACCTCAGTTGCAGACGTCGAGGAGACGATAGATGGTTCGTAGCTATGAACAAGTGGCAGACTATAACCGATATGGAGGTTACTCAAGGTACGTTCCCCCGGATATTTCAATCAAATGAGGGCGGTTGGCTGATACTACAATACTTAAGACTCGATCAAAAGCCTAGAGCCATACTGCTCCGAGTTCCTTATCCACGCTGCGGATAACGAGGGGCTGCAGAAGGGTATCGACGAGAAGCTAGTCGAGAAACTGGCTGCCTGGTGTAGCATACCTGTTACATACGCCGGTGGTGGGAGGAACCTAGACGACTTAGATCTCGTTAAGAAGCTGAGCAATGGCTTCGTAGATCTGACAATCGGGAGCGCATTGGACTGCTTCGGTGGATCTGGAGTCAAGTTCGACGACTGCGTGAAGTGGAATATAGAACAAGTACCATGATCACACCGGAAGGCATAGATCTTTTCGCTGTAGCTATAGATGAAACACTTTAAGCTGAATACAAATTGCCTCATGTACCTAAACCGCGCAATTTTCCGTGAGCAGGATTAACCGAATCAAATGTACGTACACGCTTCGTTTAATCATCATTTACGTAGTCGCAACTCTCCAAGCACACGATCGCCCGTATCCTACCTAAATTGTTTTTTGTATAAAGAAAAACCTAAGATCGACTATGATCTTAATTCTTCTAGTTCTAGTTCTAATTGTCGAATTCGTTCACTTTGATCTGGAGACCCAGTTCCTACTCGCTTCTTCAACGAGTCGACTTCAGCTGTTAGGCGCTCAATATGTTGGCTTTGTGCACTTAGCATCTTAGTTTGCGTTTCCAGCAGCACCTTGATTTGATCTAGTGCCGTCTCCATAACCGGACCCCCTGAGCTCGTGGGGGACATCAATGGTAGGGGGGCTGAGGTAGCTTGTGTCGGTGGCTTGATAGGCGAAGCAGGCTTTGGTAGTGGCGCGGAGGTAGTTTTTGTCGGAGAGGGGGGTTTAGGCTCAGAACTCGCGAGCACTGCACCCCGCTGCGGTGGTTTCGAAATCTCATCAAAGCTAGAGGGTTCTTCTACATCATCTTTCTTGTCTTCATACTTAGACGCCAGTGCTGCCATAGAGTTCTGTTGCTCCTTCATAGAGGGAGCAGAACGAATGGCGGCTGGCGTAGGAGTGGGCTCTGGGGCCTTGCTAGCAACTGGAGTAGGAGCCGGGATAGATGCAGGGGGTTTATAGTCGCTTGGCACTTCAACCGGTGCATTCCCTTCATAGATGCTCTCGAAGTCGATTTTAGACGGGACACCACTCTTCCCAGCGGCCCATTCCTGAGCGCTAACAGCAGGCTTAACGCCAACACACGGCGGATAGATGTCGGATTGGAAAGTCTCGGCGCGACGAGGGACGGTGAAAGAGATGGGTTCAATGTACGTGTCATTGACAGTCTTATAAGCCCTCATAATCTCATTTTCATGAACCTGGGAGGATTAGAACCCGAATGACCTTCGAGCGTCGGCTAATGACTCACATTTACGCCGCGTTTAGGCAGGAACGCAAGGCCGCGTTGAGGATCGGGTGATTTGTATTCGGACAAAAATTCGAATTTATCGTTCTCATACTCGAAATATCGGATATTTCCGTCGCTAGATGGGGGAATTAGACATAAGTAGCGATGCGCAGTTGTTGAGCGAGAAACTTACCCCTTGCCAGCAAGGTAGAGACAATTAGAGCCATCATCTTAGGAAACAAGTTAGCTTCGCCCTTGTTCGAGTATAGAGAAGGATGCTTACCCCAGAAAGGCATGCAAACACCAGAGATACTGTCAAGCACTGTAAAGCCACCAATAGGATTAGGGTTGCCCGGCTCCCATAGAGCGAGTTGCCGGTCACTCATTCTGGAGAAACCGGTGGTGGCAACTCGGTTGTGTTCTCCGAGCCAAACTGCTCGGCTGTTCTTTGCTCCCTCATGCCCTGGGCTCTCATGAGCGGGCCTCTCCTGACGAACATCCCACACCCGAAGCTTTTTGTCCCTAGAGGTCGTAGCCAACATGGTTCCATCGGCATTCCATGTTAAGCTCTGCACAATGTCCGGGTGTTTGAGAGTGTGGACGGCAGACCCAGAACTAATATCCCAAAGTCTAATCGTAAGATCTCCGGAGGCGGAAGCGAGAATGTTTTCGGCGGCAGGGTTGAAAAGTACTTGTCCGACTTTTCGGGAATGACCGGTCAATTTGGCAACGGGGGATACGTCGGTGGGCTCTTCGGCATCGGTAAACAAACTGAATCCCAAGGGGACCTGCCACAGCATAACCTTGCCATCGTCGGAGGCGGACGCGATCACACGATCATTGAAAGGGTTCCTTGAGTTTGGTTAGACGTGTACTAGGGAGACAATTGGCGGGGATGTCGCGTGCGCACCAGTCGGTATCGAGGACGGTGGCCGTGTGGCCTCGGAACAGAGGAATGACATCGGGTATCTTGCCCCGTTCTTCGAGGGGGATAACAGCAAAGGCGCCTCCACCGCTGGCTTCCCAATTGACAGCAAGGAACTCTGGATTGGCCTATTGCGACACATCTCGTCAGCCGATGCTCGTTGCGCGCTTTAGATTCGAGATTCGACTTAGAGGTACAAGAGCTGACCTTGATCAAATTGGTGTCCCACGCATTCCTGCTGATGCGCAAGTTGTCATAGCAGAACTCCTTCCGCGTGGCCTTGCCGAAAACATGCCCTGGATTAGAAGGTCAGACGAGGCGGCGGCATCGGACAGGGGGCCAGGTAACAGCGTACGGTACTTGGACGCCCGGACAAAGCGACCGGACATGTTTGGAAAACGATTAAGAGCTACAGGATCTGGGGGTGTGGCTTTGGTGAGCAGTCGCTTGCTTGTAGAGGGTCGGGGAGTGAGCTGCTTGCGAAAGGACGTTGTGTCTTGAGATGTGAGGTTATCTGGAGGGAACTGTGTCTTTGCGGTTGTGTCTTCAAGTAAGGGTAAAGTCAGGGTCAAAGAGTGAGGTGATTCGATGACCGAATGGGAAGTGGGGGGTTCATGCATATCGGCCCCTGAACCTAGCACAAGCGCCACTCAATGTTGGTTGCTAGGGCTACCTACCACCCACCTACTGTACCTGCCCACGCTAGGCTTACCTAGGTGACTATTTTGGTACCTAAAACCTCGAGTGATTGGTTACGCCTTAAACCAGAGGGAGCGAAATACAAAACCTAACCTAACGATATGGAATACAGTACGTACGTATACTTTTTTTTTTTTTTCAAGAGTATAGAGCATTATCGATCCTAAGAGTTTAATTTGTTTATATACATGTCAAAGTTCATACGCGGCCCCAGAATCTGTTCTATTGAATGGTGCGTCACGGATGTGGCTGAGTCTTACGATAAGAAGCGGCAGCAATGAGGGATAGTCGCTGGCGAAGACCTACTTTTATATATATTCAGTAGCAAACGTATATGAGCGATATGCTGATAAATATCAACTACTAAACCCGAAAATGGAATAAAACTTACCTATTTTTTAGATCTTGAAGTGTGAGCTGAGTATAGCATACTCCCTTTCCACTTGGAAGTACTTCTTGATGGTACGCTTGTTAGGTATGATTGCCTCTATACTGTCAGGCAATCGAGTCGATCAAATGAGATACGATAAAATCCGACTACCAAAAGTAAGTTGGTAACAAAAAGTAAACGTGTAGGCGCGTTATCTTGCGTGTAGTGTAACGTTTCTACAAGTTAATCCCCAACGTGACACTCCTATTCATCCTAGCTTACGCGTATATCCTTTATGAGGTTGCTCATATTTAAAAGACGAGATTCCGCAGTTCATCAAAATGAAGGAATGAAAATCTGCGGTGACAGCGTAAGTGAATCGGACTGTTCTATGTGTGTATTCATATATCCATGTAGACTTAGTGCTATCATTTCTATCTTATGCATTTCTCATCAATAAATTCGTCTCTCTCATTTACACCCCTTTTAAGGCTGAACGACGGTCCTAGCGTGGGGCCTCATGTGAAGCTGTTCGCGTCGCTAGAAAAACCCACTGTCCTTGAACGTGTCATCGGTATCTTCCGTGGTATCACCAGGTTTCCCAGGTAGAGTGCTCGTATTAGACCCAGTTCCGTAAGTGGAATCATCTTCTCTGCTAAAGGTGACATGTCCAAAATCGAACAGTTGCCCATCAAAGTCATCAAAGTCCCAATTGAGGTACGGCTCGGGGCGCCACGCCGCCAATTGGTCTTCAAAACTTTGCTCAAGTTGAGAGCTTTGGAATGCGTCATTGTCAGCCGAGGGCCCCTGGCTTGGTCCGTCAAACTGCTGTTCTCTCATCCCGCCTTCTGTCTCCACCCGTTCAGTCCCATGTGTGCTAGGGTCATCGAGCTGTCCAATAGAGGATCTGAATGAACGAAAAAGTTCAAGTTGCATGTCTCGTACAACCTCAACTATCTGTACTCTCAGTGCCTCTTCGACAGGATTGAGAGCCTGTTCGATACGAATTTCGAGCTGCTCGCGGACTCGCGGTGGGAGCTCTCGTTGTAGGTATGCTTCATATTCCGTCATAAGGTCGAGAGGGTGGCCGGGGTCGCTCAGAGTTTGGAACTCGTAATCTAGTCTAGTCAGTCCAAAGTGGCGAGGCGGGGGATATACGGAACATAAAATTACAAGGACTTGGAATATCACTTTCGGCAGTCTCCGGGAAAAGTATGAGGTATATGCGACGCCACTTTTGAGGTTCGCTCATGTGTTTGAGACCTCGAGGACGAGATTTCAGTTCAACCCTTTGACTCGCGTTGAACCCCTCTATTGGAGACGGTTGCTGCCGCACCTCACATTGTTCAGAGGACCTTATATGAGAGTCGAGTTCCTCTTCCGTCTTAAAAGCGGCGTAGCAGCGGCGACAGCTGATAGGTAAAGCATGGTTGCGGTCGAGATGTTCTCTGTGGTTGATACGTGGAGTTAGAATCTGTTTGTAATATGAGTTGGTGCAAAACAATTCACTTGAGCCGATGTACGGTTTCCCAGCCGGGCCCACAGCAAGATTGCTTTGTTTGAAAACGGATAGGGTCTTTCTTGAAGAATGGACAGGCGAGTCTTCTCGACCGAGGCGATGAGCCCACCGTTCGCGGCCTTTTGCGTTGTTCATCGTCATTTGGACCACAGCCTTCGTCTTCGCTATCATCAGCCCTTTTTCGTTTTAAAATGTCCCCGTTTCCAGCAATCTGAGACGACCCAGATGACGACATAGACGTGGTTCTTCCATGGGAAGGAGAGCTATCGTTACTAGTACCACAGGTCGTTATTCTTGATGATAAGATGGGAGAACGGCAAGAGGAGAAGCTGACGAAAAAGTAATTCATCAGTCGATCAAGGAGTAACTTCTTTGGGTTAACTTCGACGAGAAAGTCATTGTCCTCGGTGGAACTGCTAATTTCACTATTGCTTTGAGGTGACATCAGACTAGGGGACATCTGCTGCTGCTGTCCTCTTAAGTCTGTAGTACTGAAGGACGTCTGCAGTATACAGGGTTCATCTTTGTTGCGAAGGTAGTCTCCTTGTGGGCGATCAGTAGTGAGAACGAAGCCGTGCAATTTCTCTATCGGGATTTCCTCGCAGTTAAGCTTGCGGTCATTGGTAGCTATCCCACTATTACTATTACCAGTCATACGAGTATGTTCAGTATCATCGGTAGTTATGCTCTCAATAGACTCATAACCAGATGTTGTCCGCGTATCAACTGTAGTTGTACTGTCAATAGATTCATAGAACTCGGATGGTGTCCGCCTATGGCCTATGAATATAGGCTCACAAGCGAATACTGCCCACGAAGCATTCGTTATAGCTTGCTCGATATCTGGATATCTTGGTCGGATTTTGGGCGAGGGGCTAGGATTTAGATTCGAATTCGAGTCCTCGTTAGGGTTCGAACAAAGCGACTCAGCTGGTGGATAGAGGGCTTGATCAACGTGATCTTGTGGTGACGGGAATTGCCAAGAAGATCGAGCTGGAGGGCTTGAGCTGCCGGCTAGACTTGGCTCATTCGAGGGCTTTCCAATGTGATTAGTAGCCATGATGACTCTGTCCATACGGGTCCTAGTCCATTTGAAGCGAGAATGTTGCAACACATGAGTGTGAAGTTTCACGGGGGTTTGGGAACGAGACTAGCTTATGAGGCCCGAGAAAGTTCTCCGAACCTCATTTGCGCAATTGCGCATTTTCAGCTATCCGCAGATCCGCGGAAACCAGGCAGCTGCTGGGACAAGGGCAATGCGTCTCCTACAGACAGACGACGAATAGCGGCTTTTGGAGTGAGGCGCGAACCACCTGCAATGACACCCTAAAACTTCAATTTACCGATTTCCTGCCTAAGATATTCATCACCTCCGATACGAATACACCGATAGTTGCATGATGTTGAAGCATCTGTCTCTTACTTAACTACACTTACATAGGTGACTGAGTGAACCGAATAATGCATTTCTCAAAGACTTATTTTATTCCGCTTGGCGTCAATCATCGCTTCATAATTCACGGCATTATGATTACTACTATTTCCCCACCTCGAACATTGCACTATTATCGCTTCATACTATTATACTGTCACAATATGACGGGTCCTAAGAAGTGCCCGAATTTGTGCAATTTCAAGACATCCCACTCATTGCTAGAGTAATTAGTTCCTAGGCTTTCATAATATTAGCATATATCCCTTCTTCGGAGGTAGTACATGTGGCTCCCCCACCGGAAGCGACGGGCTTAGTATGATAGGGTTTCTCTATCAACGACTTGAGGTAATATAAAGCTGACAAATTCATTGTAATACATATGCTTGTACGGCAAAGAATCAACGTGCAAAATCAAACATAAGTCTACACGAAAAAAGAAAAAAAGTAGTTCGATACCATACCGGCAACAGTCATCAAAAGCGAAGTAAAATACAAGGGAACTGACTGAATATGACACTACGCAGTGGGAAATAATCCTAAATTATATCATATACACTCCGTCTGAACAAAATCACCGATAACCGAGTGGAGCTCAAACTTATATTTCCATCCACATTCATAAGTTCCTTAGGTACCACGCACCTAGCCGTCCACCTAAGATGTAGTCATGGTCGTGTTCAATTTGTAGCACTTGCTGGTTGGGATAGTTTCACCCTGGTCCCACTGAAAGAGCAATCAGAATCACTCAAGCCAATTCATGAGTCGAGATACTCACATGTTCGTGGACGCAACCGCCAACCCAGCGCCACCGATCCGTGGTTGAGTATCTCGCATACGACATGTTCGTGCTAGCATCGAAGCACCAAGCCGTATTCTGCTCGTTGCCGATCTTGTTGCCATTGCAAAACAGAGGCCAGATGACATTAGGACCGCTCGAGCTGTGAAAAACGTTAAGTCAGGCATTGATATTTCGATGGTGGGTTTGATTATTTATGAAGGACTGAAAATATGGCTCCGGGAATCACTTACTATCCTGGATGGTGTTGCTATTTCGAGGCATCAAATATTTAGCCTTTGTCTTGCCTCTCATACGGACGTGCTCTTATATAAGCTTTGAGTTTGGATAGCCACTTACAATGTAAGACGAATCAATCAGCGAAAACATTGTCCGAGGATCGCCATCAACCACAAAGGCTCGGTAGAACTTGTATGCCCTCAGTGCCGTCTCCTCAACAGATACCGAATCATCCGGTTGGCAGAGCGCTGGTGGCGCGCTCAAGTTGCATAAGTTCTCTCTCTTGTAGAGTGGCTGGTTGCGTAGAGTGACGTCTTTGGCTGGGTAAGCCACGGTCATGGGTGCCAAGATGGCGGCAACGAGGGAGAACAACAGCTGCATTTTGACGACAGTGACCAAAAAGATTCTAAGAAGAACAACATCTTGATTCCAGGGAATGGGGAATAGCCATCATCTATATAGCTGTGACTAGGAAAGGCTCTAGAGGGCGCACTAGGGCCATATAGGTAGGTATCTTAAGACGCGGGGCATTTGCATAAAACCAAGTATCGTCGAGAGGACAGGGATTTTCGGTGATTTAGCCACGTTCATTCTAATCTACAACAATCTATTTGACTACCCGAATGAAACCTGAGCCGGGAGGTGATGTGGATAAACAGCCCAATTTGAGACTCGCTCGAGAAGTGAACAAGAGCGAGATTTTCAATTCGGAAGCTTTGGAGACGATCACCGCATTGTTGAGTACCGATGTATCTAGCATATGATGTAACTGCATTTGCAGGCGATTCGATCGTAATACATGCTTGCGGAAGAGTCTGGCACAGAAAGATTTAAACTTACTTGTTCAATATATTGCTACTCAATCCGACGAGCCTTAATGGTTTACATAGTACGTATCTGGTTAGTAACCTTTGAGCGCGCCTAATTTAAGATACGACTTTAACATCTCAGAGCTTTTTGTGGCTGTGCTACGCTTCGGGGACATGGCTGATTGATTTGTAGTGTGGCGTAACTGATTGAATCGCCTGACCGACTAACCTGCTGACTAATAACCCAGGTAAGTAGTGCGCGCGAGAGTTTTTATTATCAGGAAGGGATAGCTAGAAGTCCCAGCTTTTTGATAAATAGTAATTTTATTGGGAAAAGGAGTGATGTTAAACTGAAAATAAAGCATTTGAATGTACAGCATTGTAGTGTTAATGGGTGGCCTGTGTCGTTGTGGAGCATCGCTAGTGAGAGATAACTAGGTTGTGGCGTCTCTACTACCACCCATCTAGGTATCCATCTTTATACCTATCAAGGCCTATCCGATTTAGCCATGCTGATGGACGCAGCTCTTTCATTATTATGCCCAGACCCTCCAGTTAATTGGAAGTGCTCAAGCTCCTGCTCTAAAATGTCGAGAATACGTGGTGTAGCATTAAGAAAAGCCTGGTTGGCCATCTTAATGATAGGCTGAACATTGATTGGTCAGTATTTCTGCTGTAGTGTAAAAAGGGGGTCATTAATCAAGCTTACCTCATTTTGGACGCACTGCTTTTCGCTTTGACTAGCTTGCAGAAGCGAGCTAGAATGCATAGCCTCCGTTACTGGACGACCGTGTCTCTGCTGATGTGCGATGTCTAGTGTTGTTCGTTCAAGCCCCCAATGGCACCCGGTACAGCTATCGCATATGCGGCAATTGGCAAAGTTCGCACTGTCACAGCCAGACTTCTCAGTAGGAGCCTGGTTGGACCTGTTCAGATCATCTGACATTGGAGCAGCTGTTGTTTATAGTCCTATCTGAGGGCGGTTGGGCATATCAATGATGAATAGAAATCTCAATGGAAAGGAACTCCCACCTTTGATCTATAGGCGACGTGATCAGAGCCCATTCTTATATATTATTGCTGACTGGGTTGTGTATATGATGCGGATCTGATCTTCGCACGAAATCGCTTCAGAAGCCTGGATAAACGTAGTGTGTAGCTAATTCGGCGTGAATGATACTCCCGTACGTTCAGCTACAGCGAGAAGCTTACTCCGTATCACTCGGCTTTGGTGTTAAGCAGCAGAAGCTGGCTTCCTCCAGCATATTCCGCCCCATCGTCAGGACGCAGAAGCCTGCATATTCCGCTCCAGTGCCAAGTCGCGGAGGCCTACATATGCATCGGGTTTATATAAGCACCTGTTGAATGCGCCTTGTATGCCTTGCATGCCATGTGTTGAAGGAGTGTGCGCCACGCTGACGCCGGCGTATGCATCGAAAGCACCAAGTTTATATAAGGGGTACGTGCGCCAAACTTGGATTGTGAAAGAACTAGGCAACAAATAGCCCTGGTATTCTGCTCGTTGATGGACATGATAGAGAGTAGCCCCCACGACGAACAGGTGAACAGTGACGGAAAAGACATACGGGGCTTCGGTATGGACATCGTTTTTGAGCCAAGTATAGTCGGAATGTTAACATTGGATAGGATATGGCGTAGCATATGGTGATTGGGTACCGTCATTCGAGCATCACACGACCGACCCTTCTGCCTCCAACCCTCTGGTGTTTGACCATCCTATGTTCGACCCTCTCGACCCTTCCATCACTGATCTCTCGACCGCCGGCCCTGACCCTGCTACGGCGCAGACTCCTGCCCCTGCGAATCACCAGCTCGACGTTGTCCTTTCCGAATCGGCTATGGTAGTTAATTCGTTCGCTCAAGCCAACGAATTACCTGCCTCTAATAGCGAGCTTTTGAAGGGTTCTCCCTGCGTTTCGCCTCACGCTGCCGATGGATCTCATCCTACCCCGCTGAATATGTGGACTGAGGAGCAAGACACATTTTTCCTAGCTGAGAGGAGAAAGGGCTACTCTCTCCAGACCATCAGCGAAGCTATGAAAGCCAATTTCGGCGTAACAAGAACTCCTAACATGCTATCTAAGAGGTATGCTGTTATCAGATCTCGCAGCCTTGACTCAACAGTTAGTCTTTGCCCATAGCACCGAAAACTATTGCTTCCCATTGGTAGCTGACAATGGTTATCCAGGTTTATAACCAAGTCGTGACTAACGTGCTGCCAACCGTGCTCGGGGCAATTGATGAAGAAATGCGAAAGTTTGACCCTGACTGCGAATCAAAAGAAGAATACAAGAAGTTTCGCGCGGATGTCCCGAAGAGATTACTGGGCTTGGTACATAGGCTGGCTGGCTACTAATACCAAGCAACTGTCAAATGTGTCGCTCCTGGCAACTTGTATATGTACAGCACAACTTGAATGGTATTGCTATGGCAAACTATACTAGACCGTATACTACATTACCGGGAGGGGGGGGTTATTGGAGACGGTCACAGTGATTCTCTCCGGTCTGGAGACTGTCATATATTTTTCAAGACCACGTTTCTAGTTAGAGACTATTACGGTGATCGTCATATATTTATGACTGAATTTTTTGTAAAAGCCACGTTAGTTATTCCAGAAATGGTTTTACAAATGGAGACCGTTACGGCCTGTCATATGATTCTCTTGGGTCCAAGACCGTCACGGCCGCGTAAAACGATCACAGCCGGTCGAAATGATCACGGCCACGCCCCTTCCACCTACGACCGCGACTGCCTCTACGACGTACGAGCCCTTATAATAGCTAACAACCACCTTCCAGTATGTATGTGAATGAAACAAGTGACCCGTAGTACAATCGTATAACTTCGTGACCGTAGAACCGTAGACCTGCTGTTCAATTGTGACATTATTAATTGTGACCAATATAATACTGCGTTTGAGTAACCAAAAGCGACCGAAAAAAAAGCACGGGTAAACGAATATTTATTTTGCGACATTTTTGGACCGCGTGCAGCCCCTGCGCGCGGGCCCTTGGGACCTACATATGCCCTGGACTACCCCCCTGGAGACCATTTTGGGCCGCTGTGACCGTCTTATTTGTGTGTGACCGTCTACGTTCGGAGACTATTTTTTGGCTTCGAGACGACTGCTAAATCAATACAGTCACAGAGCTAAAAGTTGATTACCACGCGTAAACGGTCACAGCGGTCCAAAATGGTCACCAAATTAATACGGTCATAAAGTTAAAAAATAATCACCGAACGTAAACCGTCACAAATATATGATATTCAGGAGATGTTCATACGGCTGAGACCGTCTCCAAAGTTGGTGACAGTCACTGTAATCGTCCTGATTTCTACCGCGAGTACCCAAGTACATACTACCTAGGTAGGTATGTATGTAGTACCTAGGTACGTTGTGGCTTCTAATTGTGGGTTGTGATACAGCAGTACAAGCTGTTACGTATACCTGTGCAGGTAGGTAGGTTGGCTGGGTACCTACCTTCTGGCCCCACTATCAATTTATCACTGCAACTCGCCAGCGCGCGTCGGGACGCGACAGAAGCCTGGCGCTTTACCAATTTGGGCACCACATTTTTCCCCTAGCGGCGCATCCAACCAGCAACCAGTAACCAGTAACCATAAGGTACTGACCTTCTGGGCGGCCTGCCAAACTTTCTTAAGCCTTGCCGCATCATCACACATTTCCATCCTGACAGCAATCCTATCCAACATGGCTGCGATGTGAGTAGCATCGGGCATAATCTATGACACATGCATGGACTAACATTCAGTTTTCAATAGCGAGCAATTCGACAACATCTACCTCGACCTGTCCAAGGAGTCCGGCAAGTGCAGATTCGCCGAGAATGGGCTGGGCTGGAAACCCTCGTCCGGCGGCAACACCTTCACCCTTGACCGCGGCGACATCGCCTCCGCGCAGTGGAGTCGCGCTGCTAAAGGCTTTGAGGTCAAGATCTTAAAGCGGTCCTCCGAACTCGTTCTACTCGACGGCTTCCAGCAAGAGGACTTCGAGCGTCTGAGCAAGCTCTTCAAGCTCTGGTACAGCATCAACCTTGAGTCCAAAGAACACGCGCTGCGGGGCTGGAACTGGGGAAAGACAGAATTTAGCAAGGCCGAGCTTGTATTCAACGTCCAGAACAAACCGTCCTTCGAGATTCCCTACACTGAGATATCGAATACCAACCTGGCCGGTCGCAACGAGGTCTCCGTCGAGTTCACGCCATCGAACGAAGATGACACAGGTACGAATGGCCATCTGGGCGGTGCGAGGGGTCGAGGAAAGAAGTCTGGTGCTGGAAAGGACCAACTAGTCGAGATGCGATTCTATATACCTGGCACCACCACCCGCAAGGAGACGGAGGGAGAAGAAGCAGGCAGCGATGCGGAGCAGGAGGAGAAGAATGCTGCTACCTTATTCTACGAGACGCTCATGGACAAGGCCGAGATAGGCGAGACCGCTGGTGATGCTATTGCCACTTTCCTCGAGGTCCTCCACTTGACGCCACGGTATGTTGTCCCTCGTCCTTTTGTGCCGTGATCTCTCGACTAATCCTTCTTTCTCTAGTGGCCGATTCGATATCGACATGTACGAAGCATCGTTTCGCCTTCGCGGCAAGACATACGACTATAAGATTCAATACGACGCTATTAAGAAGTTCATGGTTCTGCCTAAACCCGATGAACTGCACTTCATGCTGTGCATCGGTTTAGATCCACCTCTCCGCCAAGGCCAGACCAGATATCCGTTCGTCGTCATGCAGGCGAAGAAAGATGAGGAGGTCACAATTGACTTGAACCTCACCGATGAGGAACTGAGCAAGAAGTACAACGGAAAGCTGGATGCTCACTATGAGCAACCTCTACATCAAGTCATCACCTACATCTTTAAAGGTCTCGCCAACAAGAAGATCACATCGCCGGCTAAGGATTTCATGACACACCGACAGCAGTATGGTATTAAATGCTCTATTAAGGCAGCCGAAGGCTTCCTGTACTGTTTAGAGAAAGCGTTCATGTTCGTACCGAAACCGGCTACCTATATCTCATATGATCAGACGGCCTCTATCACATTCTCGCGTGTCAGCGGTGCTGTCTCGGCGTTATCGACCTTCGACATCCAGGTCGTAATGAAGAGCGGGCCATCGCATCAATTCAGCAACATTAATAGGGAAGATCTGAAGGCACTAGAGGGTTTCTTCAAGCTCAAGGGCTTACGTGTCAAGAACGAGGTAGACGAAGAGGCTAACCTGCTGGCGGCCGCGCTCCGCGAGGAAGCCATGGACGACTCTGAAGAGGAAGTCGTTGGCGCCGGAGCCGACCGTGGATCTGCGGACGAGGATGAAGAGTCTGTCGACGAGGACTTCAGGGCCGAGAGTGAGAGTGATGTGGCGGAAGAATACGACTCTGCTCACGAGTCCGATGGTTCCGGAAGCGACGAAAGCGGCGTTGACGACGAGGATGAAGACCAGGACATGGCAGATGATGACGAGGAAGAGGAAGAAGAGGAGAAGCCCAAGACGAAGAAGCAAAAGACGAAGTAGAAGAACTCTAATGCTACCGAAAGTCTCTGGTTTTATCCGCGTATCTCTGGTTGGTCGGCAGGCACTGAATATGCCATTCTAATGTTAGTCAACAGTTTTTTCTCTTGGGGGATGGTAAAATTCGGCGTTGGGGAGTGTAGGCTAGCCCGGCTCTAAGTCGTTTTCTTTTCGCTTTGCTCGATGCTACGTGACCTCCTACCACTCTATGAATGAGCGGAACAGGGGATGGTATACCTACGTTGGGGTCTTCGTATGCAGTGGAAGATGAAGAATCTAGTGACGGCACGATGCTGGTGCGCGCTGCTTTGCATATAGCTAGACGAATAGAGCCTTCTGATGAAATGAACTCGAGTATATCGTGCCTGCGCTTAAGTCTAAGTTGTGATCGGAATTTTGATGGATGCTTAGGAACGCTACTAACAATATCTACGTAAAAGCAGAGGACCGGCTTCTTGGAGCTTGTCTTTAGTAATAATTAATGCGGACCAATAAGTGGAACAAGAGTGGGAGGTCGAATAGCTGATTTTTGTTTGGGCAACGGCAACGGCCACGCGTATCCCTCGAGTCACAAAGTGATTCTCTAAAGCGACAGTTGATTACGGGGTGTACGGCGGGAGGACGCAATCACGCAGAGGATAAACGTAGTAAATAACGGTCAAGTGTATCGTAATTAGAAATCTTACAATGAGTACAGAGAAAAACCTAGTATCAGACAAGAAGCGAGCCGAAACATCCGTCCATCATGCAAGCATGCAACCCAAACCATAGCAGTCTCTCTTCCTCGTGCCCAGTTCCATACACAATGCATCGTAGACGGCCGCGCAGAGGGTTTATGAGGTCAATCCTTTCGCTTGGTCGACGAATTATATTGTTATAGACGGGCCCACACGCGGCCGCCGGACAAAAAAAAAAAAAGAAAACAAGGACAGACAATTCAAGACAATATTAGAACGCTACCCCCCGTGCAGATGATTTTTGGTCCCGACGAATGTACGTCCCCGTCAAAAGTCGCATCCAGGCGCGCCGTTTCGTGTCCTCATATCAAATGCTGTTCAAGCAGACCTCATGATCATCAATCATGACTAGAATCGAAACAAGGCCCAGCCTTACATAATCATGCTCTTGGTCCGCAAGTGAGCCGGCCGGCTTTCCGCACGCTTGCGTAGCGACTCCTCCCGCTTAAGGACGAGCTCGCACCACTTGCGACGAGAGTTGACTCCTGCGCTATCGTCGTCATCGCCACCACGGCCGATGACGTCTCCAAGGACCTTCATCCAGCCTTCTTTATCCTCTGGTGTATCGGCGTAGAAGTCAATAACTTCGCCGTTGTTGAAGCGGATGCGGAAGCCTTCCTCGACAAACATGTAGCCTTCTTCCTCCTCAGCAAATGCGGAACGACGTCGTTTGCCATTGCGACCCGTTGTTTCAGGGTTGGTTAATTGACGGCGATCATCGATGAGACGTTTCGCATTTGATAGGTTGATAGTCGCACGCGGCTGCCGTGTTGTCTCGTGATAGGCTGTAAGCTTAGTCCCCACGAGCTTGAAATAGCGACGACGCCAATACTAGAATGGAGTTAGTTTAAGTATTTTCTAAGGTATTTTATGGGCAGGTACTCACAGGACAATCTCCTCCTTGCTGGCTTAGGTGGCCCTCCCAGTTGCGGCTGAGTCTTTCCTCAGCTGCCTTCAGCTCTCGAATGCAAGAGTTCATACTCTTGGGCATATCATCGTCGTTGTTGCCCTTGGGACGTGGTACGAAGAGGAGTTGGACCTCGAGCTTGCCAATCTTATATGGAGCACGACGGACAACACTGTTGGTGGGGATACCGGATCGCTTGCTCTTGACACTGCTCGCGAATCCGGCGTCTTCAGTCGCCCATTCATTGAAGGCGGCAATTTCTACCATATAGGGCCTTCCGTAGCACCGTGGCTCATGCTCTTTGAGGCAGACATATGATCGCGCAAAACTACCATCTTCGGCAGCGAGAGGAGACAGCAAGTCCCAGGCTGTGGGTGCGAGGCTCAGCTTGCTTGCGGCCTCCCATTGTGCTTGGGCATACGCCTCTTCCTCCGCGCGCTGACGAGCTTCCATTTCCTTGCGCTTCTTGGGGCTAGCAAAAACGCGTGAGAAAGCCGACGTCTTGGGCTTCGACATCTTAGTCGGGGAAGCCGGTATATGCTTTGGCACATTAGGTTTCTCGAGCTTCACATTGAGAGTGAGCTGAAATTCCAAGTCATTAGGCACGACGAGCTCAAACTCCTGCCCAATGGGTGCATTACGAGCTAACTCAAGCCAGGCGGTAGTAACGCAGTGAACTCCATTGTCGAGGGTCAGACTAAACCAGGTCCTCTCATCTAGGGGATAATTAGTATATCAAAATGCACTTGATCGCAGTTGCAAGACTTACTTCTAGGGAGAGGTAGGTCGAGATCCTTAACACCCATTACTTTGACAAACAATCGTCCTCTTTCGCCACAGTCGTCTGCTACTTCGGAAGCCTCTTCTTCGGGTACAGAGTTCATTGTGGTCGCGTTCGTTTCCTGGCCGGGTAATGGTGGCACTGGGCCACTAAGGCTAGGTCCGTGTCGTTTCCTGATACTTCTTTTCTGCTTACCGTTCCAAGGTTCGACGGTCCACGACTGTGGGCGTTGGTGTTGCTGCTTTACGGGAGAATTGCCAACAGAACGCGTGCCTGCTCGGAAGTCTTCGTTATCTTTATCGCTAGCAGTGACGAGTTTCGTGTTTTGTCGCATAAGGTAGCCGCGCTGTTTGGGAGTTGCAGTATTAGCACTTGATGCCACCTGAAGAGACGCGCTGTTTGCAGCGGGGTTCAAAACGTTGTTTGCTTGGTTCGAACTGGACGCTTGTCCGGTATAGCTGGTACTTGCAGCCTGGAACCTCAAGTTAGATGCGGCTTGTTGGAATTCAACCTTTTGTGCCTCGATGACCCTATCAAAGTCGCGATCAAGACTGAGGCCTAAGTCTAGATCTAAAGTCAAGCTTCTATTTTTAAAACTTGGATGCCTCTCTAGGAAATCGTCGCCAGTGGCGCTGTTGGGCTGTTCCGTATCAAAGTCGCGCGACATGCGATTACGGTGGCGTTCTGGGATAGGCGGAACAAGAGGCGTGACTTCCTGGCTAACGTGTCTCCGGGCTTCACGCATAGCCTCAATGTCAGAAGGAGTTGCAGAAGGGCGTGTCTTGAGCTTGGAACTAGACGCCTTAATGGTAGCAATCCGCTCGGGAATGGCGGGGGATTCGATAAGCTCCTCTTCCTCTTCGTCGAATTCTGACTCGTCGTCAGAAACAGGGTGATGGATGACTGATTCCGGTGTGCCCGGCTCCTCTTCATACTCAGGATCGCCCCAGCCGGAACCGTCATATTCTGGTTTTGAGATTGGATTTAGAGGCGTTCGTGGCCTCCTCTTCTCCTCCAGCTTATCATCTTGCTTCTCCGGCTCAATATGGCTCTCAGTATGCGTTGCTGAATCCAATTCTTTCGGTTTAGGTAGCATGTAGGACTGAAAACTACGCGAGAAATCAGACGTCCTCGTTGGACTATTGACCTGGGGTAATGTCGCACTAAAATTAGTGATTTCACCCTCTTGCGCAGGGCTTGATGGTCGAGGAGTATTGGGAGAAGAGTTTTCTTCTGTCTGTGCATCCTGTGGGTCAAGCGACTCCTCATCGGAATAGTGACTCTCTGAATCGTATTCTTCCTCCTTGCTTTTATTAGAATATGCATCATCATCGCCTGATAGCTGAGAGATATCGAAATCATGGGCTTTGTCGTCCTCATCTGGCTCATGCTTTATGACGCTATCTTCGTCCATTTCAGAGACATCTTCCAATACCGAGTCCTCGATGCTAGCAATAGGAACGTCAGGGTCGTAAGGGGCACTGCGTGCAGGACTAGAGTCTGGTGCTGGCGAATCAAAGTTGTAGTCAGACTGTCGACCTTGTTGGTTACCGTTAACGCGTCGCAGAATTGATTGGCGTGAAATGCTTGGAAGCTCGTAGTCCATATCTAAAGCAGAGATATCGGCAAGTGTGTCATCTGCTTCGTCGGCTTCCTGGTCTGCATCTGGCTGGGGCGCCTCGCGCTCCGGAGTTTGGCTCGTGATTCTATCACGAGCACCAGCTCTCCGCATGCGCCGTTCCCGCTGCTGCTCCGCAAACGTCTTGGCAGATTTCTCCGCCGGCTTAGGGCTAGTCTCACCAGACAGCATCATGAGCTTCAGCCGTTCCTCTAAGGACATGTTAGAGTTGCCGATGTTATGAACATCGGATTTCGGTGAAGCTGGCGGCGGGGATGGTAGATTGCGTGGAGAGCTGAGTAACCGGTCGGCTGAAGGCGGCGAATTCATCTGAGCGTCGCCCCCTCCGGGAAGTGGTGGTAGTGGCCGATGATCACCGCTGGATGTGGATGAATTGTTTCGGCCGTGCTGTGGACGAGTCAACGCTGGTTGTGCTAGGGCACCTTCGGGCATGGGGCTACTGTCGAAGCGGGAGTCGAGATCACGACGCCAATCATCCGGACCGACAACTGGGGTCTTATCCGTATCTTCCAGTGTGGCGTCGAAACTGTCGTCTGGCAACTCTCCATCCTCACCCGGATAGGGCCCATAGAGGTCATAGTCTTCCTCAGATTCGAAGCTGCCTTCTCGCGAGTTGCTTCCAATCGAAGATATGTCCGGAGTTGCCATCTCATACTCGTTAATCTGGGGTGGCGCGGCGTCAAACGTCACTGACTTGGCATGTCGATGGAGATATCTTCCTTCTGCCAACAGCGTCTCATCGGTTGAGTTGTCGGAGAAGACATCATCGGTTTGGGAGTCAAAGCTGCTCTTGAAACGAGACACCGAGAGCGAGGACTTGGTGGGGGAAGGCTGATCTTTGCTCGGGGTGGCAGGACGGTTCTGGAGTCCAGTTGGGCTTGTAACAGGTTTTGTTGGGTTATAAACTATATTTGTCTGGCTCTCAGTGCGGTTATGGCCTGGGCGCAAGCCAAGATGGCCAGTGCCAGCAAAAGCATTGCCCTGGACCTTAGACAGAGGCCGCTCGAAAGTAGGGATTCTAGTAGGATCATATTCTTGCTTTTGCTCACGTGCGAACATGGTACTGTTCTTCACACGCGAAGCCTTTTCGAGGCGCTCGATAGAAGAGCGCTTAGTCGGAGACGGAGAGCCTGAGCGGCCGCCATAGAGGCTATTCTCACCAAGTCGATTGGCACTTCGGCTTTGCCAAAACATGCGCGGTGATGTGGTGGCTTCAATCGGGGATGACTGGAATGGGGACGAGTCTGTGCTCAATGTCATCTTCTGTGGGCATAAGAGGTCAGTCCATGCAAATCTTAAGGTGAGTCAATGGGCCATGCAGCTGGCTGGGCTGGGAATGCATACCTTGGATGGCGATGTCCAGCTCGGAGAGTTACGTCGCTTCTCTGTTGCCGAGATCTCAGACAATGGACGACCCAGGCCAGCCTTTGTGGGCGAATGGGTTGGAGTGGATTTGGAGATGCGCAGAGGCTCCGTGACCTGTCATGTGTATTTTGGTTAATGATGCACATTCCTGCAGCGCTTGGATCTAAGACACGAAGATACTTACAGGCTGCTCTGAAGCCATACTTAATGACAAGGTTCCCAACTTCTAATGATCAGGAGTTTCCTTGCCAGTTCATATCTTGAATAATATCAAATAGTGTCCGTAAATAGGATGCGACCAGGCCGCACAGCTATTCGCGAGATGTGGTGATGTTAGGTGGGTGCAGCGAGCTGGTAGCAATCAAGTGACAACAAAGGCCCCAAGCAAGCACGTTGCGCGCAGGGTTCTGAGTGGTTACTTTTTCAAGATGTGTTCTTGCAATGCACAGCAGCAGAAAAGAATGCAATATATCGAGACTGAGAATGATGTGAGTGTTGAGCTGGCCGCGATTGTAGGCTTCGCCTGCAGTTGGGGCAAGGAAAGATGTGCGTGTGTGTGAGAGAGAGAGAGGAAGAGTGGTGATGTGGTGAACAGGCCGTTGCAGCCTCCTCTATTTGGGCAGGACTTGAATGTAAACAGAGCAGGGGCGCTAAGAGCCTAGCCCCACTAAACTTTCTCAAGCTCCCGGCGCTACTGATCCCAGCTGTGCAATACTGTACCTGGGCGCACCGGTCCCGCGTTACCCAGCCAACCATCACCTGTGTGGGTCTCTTTTCTGCCCCTCCCCATTCACTGCTCTCTCCCACTGCAGACCAGTGCAACCCCATTGCGCTAATGAATGGCGACTCATTGACAATGACAGGGACTTCAGCTGCAGGCTCTCTGCATTGACTTACCTATTATTGCCTAGGTACCTTACATACACATCTAGTCATTCCGCTTTTCTGCAGGAATACTATTGTGAAACCGTTATGGCGGGGCATTTATCATGCAATGAATCTTGATTTGGTTCTCACCACAGCATACATGACCTACAGCAGTACAGCATACTTATCTAGCATGCAGCATACAAATGCAGACTAGAAACATTGTTCTTACCCAGCCTAGTGAGACCCTAGGAGCCTAATGGAACAGCCTATGTTGCATAGTATTTGTTGTCCCTTATCCTAGCTCTGATTTGTTTACTTCAAGTATCTTCTGTAGACATCATGAAATGGGAAAAGAAAGGGAAAAAAACCCGAGGTATCATGTTATCTCTTGGGCAGATACCTCCTAGGTAGCTTTACCTTATGCTAGTCTAGATATGCTACAAGTAGAATACGGAAAGCAGTAATAGTAGTAACACATTTAGAATGTATTGTTTTACTTATTATAATGCACATTGTTAGTTTATTCTACATAAAACCATTATAGTCAATAAAGGTGGTATCCCAGGATTTATCAGCGCGTCAAAGAGCCTATCCACTACTCGCTTAGATTAGGTCGCATCCGGAATTATCTGGTAGATAGGACCGGGTCTGACCGGGCGAAGATGTTGTGTCACGAGTGAGCTACTACAAGTATGAAAGAATACTAGTCGGATGATGAAATGCAAGACAACTTATTGCTTGAGAATTTATACAATTGATATACGGTTGCATAAGCAGCGATCATAGGCTCTGAGCGGAGATCCCCTATTGTTGTGTTATCCATATTCGACATGTCCACGGTGTTTCTACTCTAACAATGACCCGAATTACGTTCCACCCATCAAATAGCGTGGGGCGACTAAAAAAGTAGCGGGCTTGGAGTCATAATATCTAGAATTGGATGCGTTAGTCAGCTTGCCTGATGGCTTTGGACACCTCAGTTGGAACATCGTGCGCATTTAATTTGCGCATATATGCCTCCGAGAGCTTGAGGCGCGAGAGGAGCCAGACAAAGAAGTACATGAGCATCTCCTGAACGATGCCCATGTCCTGCTTCATACCAGCAAGTTGCTGGGCCTGCTTGAATACCATGCCAAGACGGGGGCGACGAAGATCGGAATACTGCTTCGCTGCTTTGGCGAGTCCACTGCCCGGGTCTTCCTGCAAATAGTGGCGGAGGAAGAGTGCTAGAGCTTCGCAGTCTTCTAGTGCCATACTAACACCTTGACCCGACGATGGCTGTAAAGCGTGTGCTGCATCGCCAACAAGCACACAGCCGCCCTTCTCCCATGTCGGCAGCAATGGGGTGATGAAGGTGGGATACAGCGAGTCTACCTCGACATCTCGGACGATATCCTGGATGACTGTATTCTGCCACCCGAGGTGTCGCTCCTAGTCACGACTCTAGGATTAGTCTACGTCAAAAAGCAACAGATGAAGAGACGCCTTGATTAGGCATCTCAAGCTTTCAAAATGCATGTAAGAAGGACACGAGATATTCCAAGGTACCAACCTGAAGCTGCTTCTTCACATCATCTTTATCGATATTACGCCAATCGTCCGGGCATTTGTCTAGCGTATATGTTGACCACCAGGTCGCCGTGTCACCAGCTTTAGAGGAGTCTTTGGGGTTGCCAGTGGTATAGCCGTAGCCAAAGAAGCCGTTTGCGCCTAGGACGGCATTCATCTCGCCGTCTGGGGTGCCTTGGATTTTGGAGCTTGGGACAAATCCGCCAACGCCTACGAGACCCTCGTAGTGTGGCGAGAACTCGTATTGATCGAGCTCTTGAGCACCGAACATGGCTCGTCGAACTCGTGACCAGATGCCATCGCACCCAATCACGAAATCGAACTCTTCAGTTGTCTGGTCTTGGAAGACTAGCGCTGGCCTATTATTGCCCTCAGCGAGTCTCACATCAGTTACTTTACGCCTCACGATGGCCTCATCTGGGACACGGTTTCTGAAAATCTGACAACAAGCTTCTCGCCCGATCATGACCATAATTTCATTCACTCCTCCGGCTGGTACGTCAACTAGGGTCCATCCGCGGGCGTTCGACACACGCCATGTCCGTATGATATGACCGGTCCTCATAACCTCATCGTACAAGTCTTCATCCAGACGCTTCAGAACGTGAAGTCCTGTTGGCGAAATCCCGATACTAGCACCGATGACAGATGCATTGTATGTCTCGGGATTTGCTGCGACTGTAGCGTTGCGGTCTTGGGATTCTCGAGCTTCGTATATAGTTATGGAGTGTCCTTCTAGCAATCCAACCTTCCGCAGCCAGAGGTATTGAGAGAGACCTGAGATCCCGGCGCCAATGATTGCAATCTTCATGTCGCGATAGGGGCTACTGAGGTGCGTAGAAGCTTTGACGTGAAACCCAACGACGATATAACTGGGAGAATAAGCAAATATGATTGTGTGCTCTGACTTCTTCAGACTTCATCTGCAAGGGTTTCAATTACTCGTGTAGATTAGGCAGCTATTTAGCTATTTACCTCTATCTAGTCATTACTATCTGTGCAGATTCAGCTGGCTTGCATGGGGCAGAAGTCCTACCTCACGTACAGCAGTACACGTCCCCGGACTAGATCTAAGTCATTTTTCTCATGAGAATGCGCGGTCGACGGAATGCAATAGTTCCGCAAATGCATTCTACCGAGCAACGACTGATGGGACTTTTTGTCAGTTTCACTGAGGCTCTGCTATGAATTGGATTTTGGAGCACGCAGGACCGAACCTTACTTAGAAAATAGAGGGGTCAATAGTACATAAACAGGGGTCCATAGGGCTATTTTAGATGTGTACAGTGTTTGCATAGTTACCTGGAAGAGCGATCTACGGTTAGATCCACTAACTATAAACTTCAGGTGTTCGCCCAGTGCTTGATATTCATTGAAACGCCATCTCTATTTCTTCAATATTTGGAAAAAGGAGGCTGGTTGTCACCGCCCTTTCTTAGACTACCAGGTATGTATGGATATCAAGATGTGTTGTACCCATCTGGTGTTTGTGCTGCAGTGATCTTTATGCTACATAAGATTAGGTAGGTTACTGTACTGAGGTATCACGATGCATACGGGTGGTGTCTTTGTGCAGCCACAGGGCGTAACTTGGACTGTCTACCTGCATACTTACTTAGACTCTAGATAATTGCGGGGCAGTACAGTAGCCGTACCTGTGTGGCTTGCTTCGGCGGCCCCACTCAGTTTGCGATAAGATAGGTACAGCAACTTTATTTTTTGGTCGCAAGCTTCTAAGTTCTAGAGGACTTGCAACCAAACACCGCAGCTAGATATTGACCTATATTAGCCAATTCTTTCCTACCACTGCAAAATCCTGTCTTTTATTCACGATCGCTGGGGTCATAACTTTGAAACTCATCAATAGGCGGGCTGTCCTCCATCTCTCTCCCTCCAGCCGTTCCACTCTCAGTCCGACACAATGAAACGCAAAATCGATGACTTGCGAGAAGACAAGGCCCCGATAGCCTTACCTACGGCCGATTCGAAATCACCGTCGCAGGATGCTACATTCACAGAACTCGGGCTCGATTCGCGCATCTTGACTGCAATCGCAGGTCAAAGCTTCCATAAACCGACCACGCCCCAAGCTCTCGCAATTCCTCAGATTTTAGATGGCAAATCATTGGTGCTTCGCGCAAAGACAGGTTCAGGGAAAACATTGTGTTATCTGTTGCCGCTTATAGAAAGTATACTCAGAAGCAAAGAGACCGCCCAAAACTCTACTTCAGCTCTGATACTCGTTCCCACCCGCGAACTTGCCGACCAGGTCCTGCGGACCATCGAAACATTCACCGCATTCTGCCAAAAGGATGTTCGAGCAATCAAGCTATCAGAGCAGCTCCCCGACGAGGTGGTTCGGTCTATGCTTGCCTCTAAACCTCATATTGTCGTGGCTACACCGTCGCGCGCCTCAGCAAGCCTGAAGATCTCTCCTTGGGTCTCCAGCCTAAAGACGCTCGTCATCGATGAATCTGATCTGGTCCTATCATATGGCTATGAAGATGATCTCACTACGCTATCTGCCTCATTACCCAAAGGTCTACAGGCTATCTTGACTTCTGCAACCCTCAGCAGTGACGTCGATCGCCTCAAAAATCGATTTTGCAAGAACCCGACTGTCTTAGACCTGAACGAACCCGAGGCGGAAGGAGAGGGCATCACACAATACGTTGTCGAGTGCGGCGAGGACGACAAATTCCTGCTAATTTACGTCCTACTCAAACTTAAGCTCATCCGAGGCAAATGTTTGATATTTGTCGCCGATGACGTTGACAGATCATATCGACTAAAACTATATCTCGAACAGTTCGGCATCCGCTCAGCGTAGGTTTTATCTGGACACCATATCGGCTATTTGCTAACCTCACATGTAATAGCGTCCTCAACTCCCAGCTCCCCATTGCTTCGCGGGTACATACCGTACAGCAATTCAATCAAGGCTTGTTTGACATATTAATATCGTCAGATGAGATGGAGGTACTAGGAGATGAGGCTAATACAGCAGCTGAAGAGAATGGGACTACACAGGATTCTGGCGCTGCCGGCGAAGATTCATCCGAAAAACCTAGTAGCGAAGATACCCAGACCCCGCCACCCAAGAAGAAGCGGAAATCCTCGCGTCGCGATAAAGACTATGGTGTTTCGAGAGGTATCGACTTTAGAAATGTGGCTATAGTAGTAAATTTCGATTGCCCTTTAACTGCCCGCAGTTACGCCCACCGTATAGGCAGGACAGCACGAGCAGGGCAGACCGGAACGGCCCTCACCATGGTAGTCCCCTCCGAGAAGTTTCGCAAGCATATGCCGACAAGCATTGCATCTACGGAAAAAGACGAGAAGACACTATCAAAAATCAAGAAACAGCAGACCGCAAACGGGAAAGAATTAAAACCTTGGCACTTTGACTGGAAAACGTTGGAAGGTTTCCGTTATCGTGTTAATGACGCCCTCCGTGCGGTTACTAAGGTCGCGGTGAGGGAAGCACGAATGCGCGAAATTCGCCAGGAGCTTTTGAAGAGCGATAAACTTCAACGTCGGTTTGAAGAGAACCCAGCGGAGTTGCATGCTCTGCGGCACGACGGGCAGCTTCGGTCTGCCCGCACCCAACCCCATCTAAAAGATGTCCCCGACTATCTCCTGCCGGAAGGGAAGAAGAAACTAACGGCAAGCGATATTGGATTCGTGCCGATGAAGAAAACAGATGGAAAGAACAGAAAAGGCCGGATATATAAGGGGAAAGGTAAACGCTTCGGCAGTCGGAAAATAGATCCCCTGAGATCCTTCAAGGCTCGACCTAAGGCGAAGTAGATGTAGCTTAGAATGAGTATTTGATTCCTTCGATTTAGCCATTCTTCATAGGAGAGATATATCAACCGTTTGGCGTCAATGTTAAATCCCAAAATTAGTTCGACGGCAACCAAAGTAGAGACACCACACGAGTTGCTTCATTCCCGCTAGTTCACCTGACATGACTGGAACAAGCCAAGCATAAACAAACCCCTTGGATCCTGATTCTTATCAAATACAAATAGAGGCTTAATTTGGCTATACTTAATATCATTCCTTTTGTGACACAAATTTGAGTGTAGTCTGGCACCATAATATCCTCCATGTAGATTGTAGATACATCACGCTATAAATGTATCCTATGTGCTAGGAAGACGGTGATAGCTTCCAGTCCGTTTGATTGATACCGACACCGCGCGTAGATATTATATGCTATAGCGAATATGAGCCTACACCTTGATAAAAGTGTGAGCTACCTTTTATTTGTAATGATCGTTCGATACTAAGCTTAATGTAGTCTTGAGAATCACTCAGCGCGGTTCACCTACAAGTCTAAATACTCACCGAGGCGAGATGTACGAGGTAATCACCTCATAAATACCGTTTTGTCCCCTTGTATAACACTTTAAATAGTACTAGGTCCTTACCTAGTTAGTACGGATCGAGCTAACAAACATGCTAGCTGAGCTTCAATACGAGCTGCTATTTCGGCTCGCAATTACCTAACATGCATCCTCTTCGGATACCTATTCAGTTTCTAAGATACCTAGCATGCGCCCTCTTCAGATATCCCTTTTCTTAATGGTATGCTTTTAAAAGCACATCAGTTTATAGGAACGATCAACATGGGAGCACAGCAGTCAAAAGAAGCCCACCATGGCCTGGAATCAGGAATTGTACGCCCCGACGCGCCGGAAGATGAGGAAGGCGCAGCTGTCCGTACCCCTTCGGCAGTTACAGCAGACCTACCCGTGGTGACACGATTACCTCCGATGCCCTTCTCAACCCCGTTCCCAGCACCAAGCACCTCCGAGAGCTCCCAAAACACAGACGAGAAGCCCCTTGCTACTGCCACCATCCCGGACTCGGATGAGGAGGAGGACCTAATCGCTCTACTCCGCAAGTATCAGAAGAACCTTGTTAGGGAAAAGCAAACCTACCAAGTGATACGCCAAGATGACTAGAAGTCACTTGATATCGAATGGTGGAAGCACCGCCGCGCCCATGGGAAGAAACACCACCAAGGTTTCAGTAACCTTCCTTTACGGCCCAAGGACCGAAAGCGTCCGCGCCCTCGTGATAATGAAGTCAGAGTTGAGGCGCAGAAAACTAAAATACAGGCCGGAAACCCCCATACTACGGAGAAAAGCCAGCGTGCTGCTCTTGAGCCTGCCCGCAAAGTCTCGTTTTCTTCTAACATTCCTAGAAAACGTGCCTCCTCAGATGGGCTAGGGAATCGATTCCATGTCTCCAAAACTGACTCGCATGCTAGGAGTTCACCTACTGCGAAGAAAAGGAGACTCATCTCTCCACACCCTCCTATAAGCCGCTCACTCTCCAATGGCAACCAAGCTAGGCGCTCGCGAACGGCCGATTGGGAACATATTTTCGATACACAGAAGGCCAAGCACACCACGCCGGACCCCCATAATACCAAGAGAGTCGGTATACCCGCTTTCCAAGTCAGAGATTCCCCCCAAACTGATTCTGAGATCGAGAGAGTCGCACCCAGAGCCCCTCTAGATAAAAGCGTTACAAGGGCGGTCAAGGGAAATGAAAACCGCAGCATTTCCGACCAAAAACGTCAGCCGCAAACCAAAAGTTCTCGCACCACCAAGAAGACCAAACTTGCACCTTTTCGTCGACCTGACCGTAAATTCCAAGATGGCCCCGAAGACGCTACGTCTGAACCAGATAGCCCAGAAGAAGCTCGAGTAAATAGCTATTCCGTAGCTAAGATTGATGGCGGACAAATGCTCAGCGATACCCGCCCATCCAACGCGTCGCAGCCTAGAGGCCGCGGTCCCCAATTTAGTACACTTCAAGCGCAAACTCGGCTTCTTGATCCAACAATCCGACTCAGTGGCCAACCACTGGCGCCGAATAACTACCCAGTTGACGATTTTCTCCAGAAGTTCCGCGGGCCTCAAGTTCCACGCACTCGATCTGAGGAGCGCGAAGTAGAGCTTATCCAATATGACGAAAGCCAACAGCGCCCAATTGAATACATCGTACCAGAGCTCAAGTGGGGGTACACGATCATGTACGTGGACAGCGCGTATCTTATCCTGGATGATGAAGATAAGGCGAAGAAGGCCGTGAAGGATCGTAGTTTCGCTGATCGCAAAAAGGCCAATGAATACCTAGACAAGAAGACAAGCCCAGATGTCGTCGGTGGTCTCGATGCGATTATCAGCCGAACCGCCACCCTCGAAGGCCCGGAGCGGCTACTGAAAGTAGACGTTGAGCTGAGCAACGGCGAGCATAATCTCATGTGGGTGGAGCGAGGTATGGTCGTTCTCAGCGATCTGAAAGAAGACAAACGCAGGCAAGCGCAGTGGAAACCTACTCCGCGGCCGAAGTTCCCACACTATGTTGTCTCGTGCGAGCTGATTAGGTATGAGGCACTTCCTATGACCCGTTCTAGCAACGACAGCGACGGCGGAGATGCAGAGAATTTTGAAGACCAGAACGTCGGGCTAGGGACTGTGGCAGTGAGCGTTGAAAGTATGGAGAAACTTCCACTCAAGACCTTTACCATTCGCGAGATGGCCAACGAGCACGCTGGGAAGCTATTTCTCGAGACCTCGAAAGTTGACAAACGGTTTGCTCAGCCTTCTGACGTGCATTGGTGGCAATGCAATGCCATCCCCGAACATAAAAAGGCGGTGGCTGTTGCTCGTGAGCCCGGCGGTCTGTATGAGGCCGTGATGCTGGCATACGATATGAACGATAGGCTTGGCTGGGATCAGATGGTGGTGGTTGTGCATGAGGTCGATGATGTTACTGGGCCGGTGAATTTCTAAGTTCCGCAACGGCATAGGGAGGGATTCCCAAGTTCCAAGTGTTGTGGTTGCTTCGTAAATGGACAATAGGGGGAGGGCATCTTGTCATTGTCTTGATTTTCGATGTGTTAGAATAGGCTCTTTTGTCATGAAATCGCATTACCTTTTTCGTCGCTCTCTTCGTTGGTTGAGTAGTCTTTTTTATCACTTAGCTTATAATACTGGCAGGTGACTTAAAACTCTCGTGTTCATATTCTTGTCTTACCTGGTCAATTTCTACGTGGAAAGGGGTTGGTATAGAACGCTAGTTCCTATATGCTCTTTAAAGTCCTCACCCCAAGTATTCAGTCCACCCAGGTTTGGCAGTGCATTCGGGGTGGAAAACATCCCAAGCTTTCCAGAACCAGAGCAGAGACCACACTAAATTTGCGCCCACAAAGCAGCATCCAGCCACTTCGAATGAGGTCGTTGTGCCGGAATCTAGTAGCCAGTCGGTCAATAACAGCAAGATATATACAGGCTGCCACCACATATTAACTATCACGCCGACAGTACTCATCACGAACGGGACCAACAAGACAAACAAAGTGCCTAAAATCCCTAGAGTTGAGAGGATGTATTTATTCACGATTTCTCGCAGTTGCAGCTTGCTGAACGAAGCTGAAAGTCGACTAGGTGCCCGTGACGCGAACCAAGAAGCAATTGAACGCGGAAAGAGACCAACAGAGAGGAAGACCGCTTCACTGATTAGAACGACTACCACCCAGATTTGATCGGTGAAGTATGTAGGGTAGACAGTCATGATTAATGTGAGACAGAAGAAGTAGATGAGCGGTAGTAAGCCACTGATCCTGTCTCGTGTCGCCGGCGTGAACGCACACAATTGAAGGTCCGGAACCGACCAGTCCATTGAATTGTTGAGGGAACTGCAGTGGCCGGCTCCCCCCTTTGAAAATAGGGCACCTGCAATCATACTCCACGCCTGCATGATGAAAACTGCGGCAACGAGGGTGATTGGAAACCTGCGTATCTGTGCTGCGCTGAGACTGATACATCGGAAGCTGTCCATTTTATAAAGGACGAACGGTATGACGGCGCTTAGCGCAATTAGGATGACCGTCCAGGTGATCGAGCCTAGCCCGTTCTCCAAAAACCCCATGTCTACGAAGGAAGAGCGCTGGATCAGATCCTCCTGGAGGCCGTATAGCCACGCGGCGTGTATGATTACTCCCCACACATGAAACGGTATATATGGAAGTAGGCCCTGCGCGGTAATAGCCCGCACTAGACCTGGCTTCTGGGCTGGCAGAGGCTTTTGAGTGCCATGGCCGGCGGCGAAGATGAGCGCCTGGGAGACGAACCACGAGTACAGGTAAAAGGCCGCACAGATCTGGGAGCCGTAGACGCCGCGCAGCCCGAATAGCTTCACGGCTTGCGTAAGTGTCCCGATGCCAAAAGCGGCCTGCGCAATCCAGAAGCGCGATCGAAGCTCGCTGATGCTCTGGCTTCCTCCGCTGTTTGCACCTTCTTCGTCTGTTGATAGCGCGTCGCCGAAGCGCACGCGGGCTACGCGACGCGCGGCAGTGCATGGCCCCTCGCCGTTGAATACTATGACGAAAAGCCAGAACGCAGATAGCTCAAGGGCGTCGAAAAGGCAGATTATAGGTGAGCTTCGGAGGACTTCGCCCCACGCGGACGGGAACCCCAGAACCATGCCGTTAGGGGACGACATGGAGTTCATAGCAATGGCCACGACCGCGAACCACGCGGTTTGCCACGTAACGAGAGACTCGCCATCAGCTTGGACAGTAGGTTGTTAGTTACCTGTAGTATAGGCGGAGCGGGTGCAAACCTACCGGGGTTGAGCCCGGCACATGCTGTCGAGTTATCGCTTTCCATGAGGGGCGTCACTGAATAGGAGGAAAATTGGGGTACCTAGTTGACCTCGTACGGTTTGTGATGCCTCAGGCTAAAAACCACATATCGATACGACTTCTCTCGGAGAGTATCTTGCAAAGGCGCATCGGTTTCCTGTCACATATTTCGCCATTGAGATCGAGATTATGTGCATTGTGTCGCCAATCAATGCCCTGTTTGTTGAAAGTGCGGGGATATGATGGCAATAGTAGATCTGCTGGATGCTATTAGTTGACGGGTTACAAGCCGTGACCAGTCACGCTTATTCAGCCTACACCAATACACCGCCACATCCTAAATCCTATTCATTCGATATCCTGTACATTAACCTAATATGTATGTGGCAGAGACGAAAAGGACATGCGAGAAATTCAGCTATGACATCTATTGCCACTTTTGTTGATGATAGGTACGACAACCAATGACCGCGTGATCTATACCTACTATTAATCCTAGGGTAGGATTGACGGCGTCGTTTCTCCGTCACAACAGCATATTAAGTACGACAAAATGCCAAACCTAACAACTTATTAATGAGATGGCAACGTTTTAAATAAAATGACAACATATTAAAAAGAGATGACAACATATAGAGCAAGACACAGCCTACAACCAGCACCTCCGGTTCCTCAGCCCTAGCAGGTGTGAATATCTGGGGGGTTTCGAGATTGGGCATCCTGGCTGTTGTCAAAGCTAATTTGTCAATAAACGACTCTGAAATGAGGATTATACGGTCGTTGCATCTGTAATGACCTAATATGTCTAAGTATAGAATATGAATCAACTCCAACTCTTTTGTATACTTGTTTGGCTAGGTAGGTATCTATGCTGCAGCTTTCTTGATTGGATAATTGTAGTAGAGCTCTATGTAGGCCATAGTGACCGCATTGCCGCTCTGCAAAGTCGACTGGGGATGCTATTCCTGAACCCACTGAAACAACCTAGTTTATGACGTCTTTTCTGACGAAAATTCTAATCAACGTTTCCAACTGAGCAACGCAACCCTCTTTGCTTACGTGAAGTAAGCTCATCGGGGCCAGCATCCCTCTACTAATTTGCCATCTAGTAGTCGGTACGTTTGGGCGATCGCAGGTTAGACGCCCCTTATCAACTTGAAATGTGGGTTTGAAGTTGTAGCAGTATTTAAAACTGCCAAGTCTCCTTCGCCTCCTCTTTCTCCGGTTAGTTTCGAAATGAGTTGAAATTCTGTTCACGATGGTGCTCTTTACATCATTCATTTACCTTACCGCCTTCGCTCCTGTAGCGAAAGCGGCCGCTAATATATCGATCTACCCGATCACCCAGGTCAACAAAGCCAACGGGACTGGATACTTCTCGGATCCATTTCATATCCCCTACGAAGGCAGTCAGGGGGTCTACATCTCCGGTACTACCCACAGCTACTTGGAATGCGACACCTCCCTAACCCCGAAATGCGCCTCTCGGCAAAACATTACGTATAAGACCAGCGAAGCGCTGATGGAACAGAAGGGCAACCGCACACACATATGCGGTGCCGCGGGGATCCATCCTTTCCAGAGTGGCACCGGCGACAAGAGGTCATGGGACGCGGTATTGACATTGCACGTGCAAGACAACCCTGACTGCGAGGGCCTCACAGGCTGGAGCGTCATCGTGCACGCGCACCCCGCGAACTCATCCGCCGTCGACGTTCCGCCCAAATCTTGGGTTGGAGATAAGCTGCTGATCGGATCTTTCTCGTCCGCTGAAGACGCTAACTACGATGGCAAGTACTTTAGGACACCGTCCGGGGAACTCTACCTACTGTATTCGAAGCACAAAAATTCCAAGTCGGGGAAACGCGTCGGCGTGGCGGCGATGCCGATGGACGATCCGCAGACCAAGCAACCTGGCGCCAATGCCACGTTTCTCCTGATCCCTGACGAGGACTTGCGCTCGGAGGACTACGTTGAAGGTAACAACAGCTTCAAGCTTATCGAGACGGGGAACGTGCGCGCCATCAACGGCAAATTTGTGATGGCCTACTCGGCCGCATCGTTCTTCCGAAAGACCTACAAAGTGGGCGTCGCCTACTCGGATACATTCCTACCTCCTCAAAGTCCGAGCCCGCAGTACTACCGTAAGGTGTTGAAAGCGAACCCGGATAATCTCTGGGGCTCCCCTAACAAGGAGGTCTACTACCTCTTGCAGAGCGACCAGAAGCACGCCAATTGGCGCTACGTGGGCGACCAAGTCCTTGCCCCTGGTGTTCCTACTGTTGCTAGCATCGGTCCGGACGGAGACTGGGTTATGACATTTGCTGGGTTTGATCCTGGCGACGCTCCGCCTCGGCCCAACTCCAACGGCTACGTTGCCAACCATCGCCGGCCGTACTTTATCAATATCAACGTCAATATACCCAACGATACTTCGGTGGCAAAGGCAACCGATGCGGAGCTGCAAAGCTGGATCACACCTGTCCACAAGGGGGCCGACACAGCCTCGTGATGACGGCCCGGCGTGCATGGGGCTCGACCCTACTAGTTGGAATCCGACGAGATAAATTTGTGCTCCCGTTTAGCGCAGGTGCCATTTGAACGAGACATGAAAGATACCCAAAAATGTATAGACCACGCATCTAGCCCACGGGAAATCCCCTAGCAAAAGGGCTGAAGTTTGAGTTGGATTATGTGTAGTATTAGCTGAGATTGATTAGGCTACTTGTCTACGATGCATTGAACTTATGAATGTCCACCGTGGGTCAATAGTTATGCGTGTGATACGTGACCTCAGTGTAATACCAGAGCCCATAGATTATGGTAGTATCGCAACAGTCCCAGGGGGGCGGAACTGTAACGGTACTAGTATATAGGGGTGCAGACGGTCAGGTTCGTTTGACCTGATAACGTTCTATCTTTGATAGTGTTGTGGTTTAGAGCTGCACTTCTGTTCCGTGACAGGAACTGCCTCTTGTACTGTCGTATAGCCTAGTATGCGTGGGTTGAACCCGACGACGAAAGGCGGCTCTCGTGTAACGAGCCAGTCGTAGAACAACGACTTCTGCCCTTCATGCCTAGAGTGCCGAGGTTTGCGCGACGATTTGTAGCACCTGGGTAATACACACTCCATGGCAGAGCCGTGGGGGCCCCCTGTTGTCGTTCTAGATTGCACGCGCATTCGTCACACAGGGTTCATAAAGAGCAACTTCTTGGGAGCAGTGGCCATGACCAGAGCCAGATACGCTACTGTTGTTGTCGGCAGCACTTCAGCTTAGGAAGGCGATATGTCCGAATATTGGCTTAAGGGAGTGCAAAATTATTGTCTCGATAAAGGGGCAGTCCAACATTTCGGCAAGGACAGCTGGACGAACGAATGCCTATTCTGCTACCAGACTTATAAATCTAAGCAGGAGTCCTGTAGCAAACTCACTTGCATGAACTGCGGTGATTCACATCACACGCGAAACTGCAAACGTCCCGCTCAGCCAATGTCCGCCACCGTTGTTCGCGACGCCAACACCACAATGCCGGGGTGGTCATACGGAGAGCGTGTCGATACCAAATTCTCCCGTACCGTCTCGCAAAACTCCCAAGGAGGCAAGAGGCACTAAAGACATTCCAACTCGGACCTCAGCTGGGCGTGTTAACCTCGACCTGACGGCTCTCGACACAGTTCACCAACAATTCGCAAAGCAGCGACGACATGTGGGCCGCCCTCTGAGGGGGAAAGGCTTGCTGCAAAGTTTGTGGAATGCTGCACTTCCAACCCAGTAATGGGCATATGGAAATATCGGCGTTGAAACCCTATTATGTCTTCTAACTTAATCGAACCTGCCTTTTGAGACTTGACTGTCCAGGGGGATCAAAGCATCTTGGTTCTTGTGGACCGTTCTTTATGTTTTGAGGTTAGCTCCTAGGGAATACTAGGCTTCGGTCAGCAAGGGAAGTGGATCTAAAAGGAAACGACGATGACGCCAATTTTCGTATAATGACGTATGAAATAAGAGACAGGTAACTATTTGTATCTTATGAGTTTGTATTCTCTTGTTTATGTATGGTTTATTGTGGTATAATCAGAGGACTTGCTACGAAGTAGTTCAAGGGCGTGGCATATCTTCTAGGTCTATTTTCCTTTTCTCTCCCAAACATACCATATATTCACTACCATCTCCTACACCTCCGCTCAACAGCGCGCTGGTCGGGCTCATCGTATGCAGATCGGCTCTTGCTATAGAATATATACAAAGGAAGCTTTTGAGAAGTTTCCGCCTTAATCCCAGCCAGGGATATTATGCCAGAGCTTTGCGCCCGCCTGCCTCCACATAGCAACTCTCGGGTTGGGACGTCTTCAGGATTTCGATTTCCTCTGCCCTCCCGATCCCGATTCTTCCGTACGAGCGACACGTGGTTTGAAAGATTGGTAAGTTATAACGCCATGATTCAATGGCTAGCAATATTATACCAATCCACTCTAATTTCAAAATAGGGGGTTTATATCTGATGATGGGAAAATCACGCCCAATGGTACCCAAGCAGCCCGTGTCCCGCTGGGCCCTCAATGGGTATATGCTATTAATGTGTAAATATCGTGGTCTAGGTGGATCTGATCCTCTCGCGAGTATTTATTGCGTCGCCTATGAATATACTGATATATTTTGAAACAGGGCCTAGCGGTACGGAGTCACACAATATGTGATTATCCTCGCTGCCATCGCAAGTGTTTAACGCTCGATGTTTTGGGAATCCAACCGACACAAGCACGTCCTGAACTTGATTCGCCGACAGTGGGCAAACTCCGACTCAGATCACATCGCCCAGCTCAACGTATACCACGCGTACTCACGAGCTGCTAAGGATACGAAGATTGATATTGAGCAGTGGTGTGAAGATCACATGCTATCTTATCGCACGCTCGAGCATATAAAGGACAACATGTTCCAGATATTCGGTGCTGTCAACAGTGTAAAGCCGAAAAACTGGATTAAGACGTCACCATGGAGCCCCGAGATATATACCGATATCCGCAAAGCGCTAGCCAATGGTCTGTGCCATAACCTCGCTGTACGAAGCCAGGCACAAACTTCCACCAAAGCTACCTCCATAGCATACAGAACGGTCTACGACAACCAAGATGCTTTGATTGCCCCGGACAGTCAAGTTGCCGAGAACAGGTTCGATTGACACCTCGACTATACACGGTCACCGGTATTGACCCGACATGGATTCGTGTATGTCTTATCTAAAAATGCGAAAACCTTTATGCTAATGTTATCTGTTAATAGGATCACCCATTCATGCAATTGGATCGTATGCCGGAAAATAAAGACGGTACCAGTCGTATGTCTAGTGTTGAGATGGGAATGATGATGGCTCGACAGTAGACGCAATGTCCTCGCCCTCCCTCCATCACCCACCACTCCCCATCCTCTCTTCTTCACAGAAGGTCCTCCTTTCATTTCTTGGCTTATGCCAGCATTTCCTCTCTTTAGGCGAAAGCCTAAAGGCCTTTCCGGTAACTGCCTCGGCGGTAAAGATTTAAATCTTTCGAAGGTCGACATAGAATAGAAGTTATCGCCTTAGAGATGAGGAGGAGGTGGAGTAGGCAGACGGGCCTCTCAAAGGCTACTTTCTTGTCTCAGAAGTGCTACGCGGCGATAGCTAGTCTTCTAGTAGCAGGCACACAATGTCAGATAACTAGGTCACAGATGGAACGCTATACCCCTTGGGGTGTCTGTATTATGGGACAACTATTATATAACGAGAGGAGACCTCTCTCATATTTGAGGCGAGGGCTCAGAAATCAATGATATTGAGCCCTACACCTATAGTGCGCCATAACTGCTGCGTAACTGCTGCCCTGCTGTGACCTATCTTCACCCTGGAGCTTCCTCCACTGACACACGGTCTGTTTCATTGGCTACTCTCCTCAACCCTATTGGAGTCTCTCGGGAAAGTTCATTCGAGATTAATAACAAAAGACTAGGAACGATTTTGGAGACCAAGAACGAAGATATAGATCGAAGATGAGGTTCATGCCGAATATCTTGTCGTAGGTGTGCTTACAAATTTGTTGCATTGGATCGCGAGATCAACTCTCGACGTCGCTAGCTGCCGACGACCTTGTTTGCATGCCAAAGGCCGGGCCAATGAAACCCCAAGCTTTCGAAGTGCTTAAAGCTAGTTCTGGCAGTACCCTTCATACGGAGCTGTTTGTAGCTATCTGGAGAAGTGAGGCCGTCATTACACATCAAGCCATCAAGTAGATGCTTTGCCATACAAGACTCCGGGAGCACTACGCGCACAATCGTACTCGTATTCGCTCAATTTCATGATGGTAGCTCGCTCTGCCGTTTCTGTTCTTTCCTGCGATCCCAGTTCGCTTTCATTTCTGCTCACTTACAGTAATACAACATTCTGAGCTACTAGACATCGAGTGTGAGCTGTTAAGTGAAACCGTAGGCCATCTATTCTCCAGATAGCTCACCTAGGTCTTGAGAGAAGCTCGTGCTCCCCTAATATATGCGTTAAACTAAATCTGACTTACATTTGACCTAGGAGTATAGTGAGATTTACATATCGTGCCACTGATTGTGTAGCAACTAATGGCCTCTCCAGCTCACTAAATACTCAAAATGCGGCCTCCCGCCCGGCCCAACTATTCTCCATTCCGCGGGCTTGTCGAGTTCGTACGAGTACCGCTCATCATCGTCACCGTCGATGTAAGCTTGCCCCGGTTCGGGCCGCCTTTCGGTTATATGGATCTCTCTTCCAAGTGCCTGGGAATAGAGTCGCCACAGATACCGTCGAATAGGGTTGCTAGTGCTGTGGGAACTTCAATTCGCGGGCTAAATCGCCTACCTTTTTGACCATAGCAGGGGCCCAACCCTCAACTCTCTGGTTGAGACCACTCCCACGGCAGGTTTCCGAGCAGTTTGTATCCTTTGTACGGCTTCCAGTAAACTTCATCGCCGATATTAATATCATACCTGATTTCCATGTCAGCTACTGCAAAATTGACTGTATCTGTACCTCTTCTGGTACATTTTTTTCTAGATGCGGTCTGAGCCTCGAGGGAATCGAACCCTCAACTGCCCAGACAGTTACCAGAAAGGCTTTTAAGCTCTCGCCTAAAAAAAAGTTCCAAAAATTTCTGGCATAAGCCAGTAAAGGGAAAAAAAAAGAGTATTCAGGCATAAGCCAGGAAGGGGAAAGGGGGTATTCAGGCATAAGCCAGACAAAAAAAAGGGGGAAAGAGGGAAAAAGGAGGGGAAAAGGAGGGAGAGGGAGAGAGAGAGGGAGAGAGAGGGAGAGAGAGGGAGAGAGAGGGAGAGAGAGGGAGAGAGAGGGAGAGAGAGGGAGAGAGAGGGAGAGAGAGGGAGAGAGAGGGAGGAGGGAGAGAGAGGGAGGAGGGAGGACCTGGCATAAGCCAGGAATGAGAAGAGTATGAAGGAGGAAGAGAGAAGTAGTAGAGCTCCCTGCCACCAGGGAGCTAAATATATGGGCGGCTAAGGCGGTGAAAGGCGGCAGTATTTCTAGGTCGCATATCGCATGAACTACCTAGGTACCTAACTAGATAGTACGGGAAGGTGCGAGGCTCACGGCTACTGCCAGGGCTTTCTCTATCCCTTCTACGACGTCAATATGCCACCTAGCTTCTAAAACTAGCTGAGATTACGGTTGTGTGGCAGCGCACCACGGTATTATGAGGTAGTAACTGTAAGCCATATTGATTACAATATCAAGACTTCTTCTCAGTTGGCTTTCTGATAGTGACTTGAACGCGACTTTGGATATCTCTTGAACTAAAGCCGGCAAGGAATGCGAAGCTGCCCTCAGGAATGACCCATCGCGCCTCATCCGAATCCCAAAAGCTCAAATCCCTCCTCGTCAGCTCAAAATTCACTGATCTCGTTTCACCGACATCTAGCGCCACTTTGCTGAAGCCCCTCAAAACCTTAATGGGGGTCCCTTTGGGGGTGGTGTCTTGAGGGAACGACACATACAATTGCGGGACCGTAACGCTTGTGATTTTGCCGGTGTTGGTGACTTCGACTGTAGCGTTGGCTACTACACTCCATAGATCGACCAGTCCACCTGGTTCAATACCCAAGGATGCATCCGCGACCGAAGAAGCATTTTCGATGACGCGAACTTCGAGATCACTACTCATATTGAATGTCGTGTATGACAACCCGAAACCGAATTCGAACTGCGGTGAAATGTCTAAGGAATCGAAATGTCGATAGTCAATCGCCTGACCTTCACTGAAATCCGACTGCCACCCATCTGACGCCTCGCTCTCTGGCGATTCCACGATATCTGGTCCGTAGTCCGAAAGCGTCTTGGGAATTGTGTAGGGAAGTCTTCCTGAGGGCTCGACGTCTCCCCAGAGAACATCGACGATCGAATTTCCTGTTTGCTCTCCTGGGTAGTGCGCTGCCAGAATAGCCGTGACGTTTTCGTTATCCGCCCATGGCATGAGTACTGTTCCAGGTCCATGAACTACAACTATAGTGTTGGGGCAGACGGCTGCCGTGCTCTCTACAGCTTTGGTAGCATTGAATTGTAAGTCGATGGATGCCCTGTCTGCCCCTTCCGTAGCGTAAGCCTTAAGGAAAAGCAGGCATGCGTCCGGAGTTGGATAGATGGTGTTGAAAGAACCTTCCGCTAGCTGATCATTGTCAAGGACAATTTGCACTCGACCACCATAGCCTTTGACATGATCTTGTATCGCTTCAAGTGGGGTGATCAGATCCTTATGCCGCACAGTGCCAGACCCTCCACCAATGGCGAACGTGCCGTATTCGAAGCCCTCTGGGTGGGTGCCGATGTCCAGGAAAACCGATCCGATAGTTGGGTAGCCAGCATCGTTCCCAAAAATGCCAACATTTGACACGCTTTTCAGAGGTAAGGTACCATTGACGTTCTTGAGCAATACAGTTCCCGCTGAGCCGATTTCGCGGATGATCTCGGCGTGGTCTCCACGTACATCTCGGGCTTCTACCTCCGGATACAATGCAGACAATGGGGATTGGTGACCGAATTGGTAAACCAAAAAGGCAGGCCCACTAGCGGGATCAACTGTAGGAAAGTCATGGTCTTGGCCAAGCCGGAAGTATGGAGCCATTACCCTCTTTGCCATATCCTCAAGCCGCTGCTCTGTTACGAGGCCTTCGTCTACTGCTTCAAGAAGTGCATCTCCAAAGTACGCTGGTCCGGCAAGTGAACTCACATTGCCTGGCATCTCAATATCGAGGCCTCCATTAGCAGAGGCCTCTGTCGCATGTGTGGCATACCAATCTGACAAGACGTACCCGGGGAATGCCAATTCCTCTTTGAGGAACGTGTTCAAAAGATCCGCGTTTGCACATGAATAGTTTCCGTTGACTCGATTGTAAGAACACATCACCGTCGATGTTCCCGCCTTCACCGCATCCGCGAACGGCCAAAGGTATAGCTCGTGAAGGGTTCTGTCGTCGACGTTTGATGAAATTGCCTCGATGACCTCCCCGTCGGACGTTGACGAGGATCTTTGGGTTTCTTGTTCGTTGGCGATCATATGCTTTGAGCACGCCTGAACGCCGGTAGATTGGACCCCAGTGACAGAAGCGTTCATTGCCACGCCGGCGAGATAAGGGTCCGGACCGAACCCTTCCCAGTTTCTTCCACCGCGAGCATGACGTCCCATTGGGCCCGCAGAGGGACTATATAACTGATCAGCTGGAATTCCGTTCGAGGCACAGGAAATAGTTACCCGAGCATGACATGAGAGCCCTTGGCCCTGAATTCTTCTCCAATGGCAACTGCTCGACGATACATCAGATCGCGATCCCATGTCGCCGCGACGGTGATTCCGGCTGGGAATACGCTCACACCATCGGAACGTGCGACGCCTGCTGGTCCATCCGAAAAACAAATGCCATCGAAGTCAAGCCGGGGGATTGACCCTATCGAGCCTACACAGGGTAATGCAGAGGAAAGATAGCCGCCGGAAACAATCCCAACTTTCTCACTAAGAGTTAGTTGAGACACGAAGTCGTTAGCCTTTGCTAAGGCGTCGGGCCATGCTGCCCACGCCGATCAGTATCGATACAGGAACGACCTCTAGCTTGCCAGGCACCTACGAAGCGGTTCAAATTGGGATGCACGCCCGAGCACGACAGCTTGGGCTGTCGTGATAATTGCGGTAGCTGAAGTTATAAGGTAGCGCATAATGCTCAAGGGATCCTCAGTTTTGCTGCGAGAGAATCAGGCGAATTCGCGCAATAAACCGGTCATAGAACCGCGAGGGCTAAACTGCCTTTTATGTTTAGGCGCCTACGCTTGAAGCGCAGGGATTTGGTTCTCATCTTCGTGTAATGCCTTCTTATGGGGTCACAGGATGTTAAAGAGAAGGCAGGGTCGCAGCTGAAGACACTGCTCAGGAATTATTAGTTCGCAGCTTGAGCGAGTGGAATACGCGTATCACACATCTTCAATACGCGTATCGTCGGCGCAGCATAATTAATCACAACGCCAGCTTGAAGGGGGAGGTCTCAAGCCGACAGAAAAGGGTAAATGTCACGTTGAACAGGTGATAACTGCGTTGATGTCAATCTCGATTCTTCTGTTGTGTTTTCCACATCTTTGACGTATGTGGTACCGGGTCCGGGGCCGTTAGCGCGTAAGATCTCGCCAATCCTCATGCAGCGAATACCGATACCCACCCAATACGCGGAACAATACGTGTGATGCCGGCAGGTCAAACACTCGACTGCCCATGAAGGCAATTTTGCAATGTTGTTAAATCGGTATTTAGAGAATTCGTCAAGTACGTCGTGTGTTGATGTGTCATATTCAATCAGCGCTGATTCATGGTCTTTTGGTTCAAAAAAGCAACGACTACGTGGGATCTGCTATCTAAGGCACAGCAAATTGAAAGTAATGGGTATAGTAGAATTATGCATATATCCAATACAGCAATCGGACTTTTAGTTAACTATCGTATGTTATTCTGTTTGGAAGCATCTGCTTATATGCACAACCCCGCTTGCCCCTTTTTCAAGACTGCAACTCAACTCGTCATCCAACCTCTGCTTAAACCACTACTCCGGTCACCTCAAACGTCTGCACTTGATTCGTTTGGAAGTAACTCCAAAATTTGGACCCCGACAGCGCCGTATCTTTGAAAGTAGCGTACTGGTCTCCAGAGCCTATTTGAGTTGACCAACGCTGGATCGTTGCACCGCTTGTACCTGGCATGCTGAATCGAGACAAGTCGAAGTTCAAGTACTGCGCACTGCCCCAATTCACGGCCACTATCACCAACTTCTTGGCGGTAGCGTCGTAAGCAGCAATGGCGTAGTCGGCGCCTGAGTCGAGGATCCGCATGCCGGGTCGGATATGTCGCGTGAGTTGGGCCAGGACAAAGTATTTCTGCGTTGGTCCGCTAATGCTCAGAGCATTATTATCCCCGGTCAGAAGCCCCCATCCGCCTCCGTCTATAATTCTTTTAACACCGGAGTCAATAATGTTCACTTATGGTAAGGATTACTCGGGGGTTCGGGAGCTTGCAGAGGTGACAAAACAGACTAAATGGCCTACCCCTAGAGACCTGGCCTAAGCCACATGGCGCTTCTAAGGTAGGAGGGTGTAGACTCCCTTCAAGAAATGGTAACGAAAAAAAAGGAGCAATTTGTGTAAGGATTGCAGCTAAAAATGCGAAGCTAAGATTTCGTAGGAGGCAAGCCACACAAGGTGTGGCTTGTATGTGTAGCTGGAACACAGTCGTCGAAGCTCAGGCGTAGCAGAAGGGGAAATAAAAAGCTCCGAGGACTTACTGCCAATATATCCAAGCCGTTGGGTGCAGCCATCGAAAGTCGAGTATCACATTTGAGATCAATTGAGAACCCGTTGCGTCAGATTCTCCGTATTCGCTGTTCCAAAGCTTCTTTCCCGAGCTTACAGCCTGATTGTAAAGCGCCGTCCGATCTCCATTGCCGTACTGGTACCCATGGACGTTGATCTGCCCTACCGCAGCTTTTGCGGTCGTGTTCAAGGCCTTCCAGGTGCTTGTAGCGACGTCATATGTGTTCTCGTCCGAGGCGGAGATCAGAACCGAGTTCAGTCCCCTGCTGTTGAGCTCGGATCTCATGTAAGGTAAAACGTCTTGCTGTGTTGCGGCGCCAAAATGACAGCCCTCTTGTGTTCCCGTCTTTCCGTTCCACCAGTTTGCGGATGGTTCATTGAAAGGTTCAACGGTGTGGAACGTGATCCCCCAGTTGTTCTTAGCGTACTGCGCGATATTGGCAAGGTACACGGCGAATTGTCGATGATTCCAAGTCTGTAAGTTGTCCGATGAGCCATCATCCGATCCTGAGGGATTGTGATTGTTCAGCATCCACCACATAGGTGAGTTGCTAAAAAGCTCGAAGAGATTCGCGCCTCGAGTCTTGGCTTTTTGCATCATTGATCGCTGTTTGGCGTCTACTCCCCACGTCCAGTTCGAACTCGTCGGGGTCTCGTCCCTCCAATCTACCCAAAATCCATCTATTAGGCGAGATGCGATTATCTTTGGGGACTTGACGATACTCTCGCCGTTGACAGAGTTTGAACTGGTAGCGCCAGCATTGTATCGGACAATGTTCAATCCTAGGCCTGGTAAAGTGGCGCCGTTGAGCGACACAGTTCCTAGCGAGAAAGCGGCATCTGCGATATCATCACGGTCGCCGAATGCAGCCGCCCACCACGCGAGAGAAGTCCCCCAACCCTCCCAGGTTCCGTAGTTAGATGCCGCATTAATCGTTGTAGTGATATCAGCGAGAACAGCATCGAAGCCGAATAAGGCATGCGCCAAGAGTGCAGACGTCGGAAGCTTCATCTTGCCTGACTCCAACGGTAGCCCGTGAAGAAAGGTATTCACACGTTGCGAACCACGACATGTTGCCGCGAAAAGAAGCTTGTTTATCAGTCAGTCGATGCAACCCACATACGTTTCCGCGGAGTAGCCGAGAAAAGGCAAAACGGAACGGAATACAAGTTAGAGACTAGAGGTGTCCTGTAGATTGAATCATGATTGGTGCGCAAATGTGGTTCGGCGATGGCGCGAACTTCTGGATTCTTTTCGGGGCTACTATGTTTAGTCGTGTTGTTAAGGAGCAGGGATATTTCCGGTCACGGGGACATTCTAGCCGGAGCAGAGCTGCAAGTGCGCCTATTACCGAGCGAGTTAACATAAGGATTAAGTCGGCGTAAAGACCTTATATCCATTACGTTCTGCGAAGCCCTTGGGAGACTATTCGCTAAGGCTCTTTTCATAGGACTGAATTACAATTCTACAGGGGGATCGTCACTAATGCTGGGCAAAACACTACTGTACGTGTGCATGAGGTGGCGGCATGATTACATCGCGCCTTGATCAGCTAGCGTGACGCGGGGCAAAAACTACCTAGGTAGCCTAGAAGAATATTTTATACCGTCCAAATAATCATATGTATCTTATGCCTTCAACACAGAATAGTATCGCAAGCTCTTGATAATACGAAAGTTGTATGATATATAAAGTAAGAGACAGGAGCCAATTGAATGATTTTCATTTGCCTGTTTATGTGCAGTCTATTGTGATGTATTTAGAGGCCCTAATTGATGTACCTAGGGCGTAGAGTTTACTAGATCTGCTTCTGTGCGAGGAGCTTGGAGCGCAAGCTCGGCGTGCAGGGAGCCCAATATCACATGCTAGGTTACCTAAGTACCTATTCTATGCAGTCTAGTAGGCGATAGGTCCCCTAGGTGAATTATTTCATACACATAGGTAGTGTAGCATCGGCACCCGCAGCGCAGCTCTGCTAACTTCAGAAAATAAACCGAACTTCCATTTTCGCCATGGTAGACTAAAATTCCTCCGTCCAACCATTCAATCCAGATTTAAGGTTAGCCTACTCTGTACATCTGATCACGATGACGGGCCGCCGATTGGCGCTCGATCTCAACGCGCGGGGATTAAACCACGATCTTCTACCCCGCAAATCCGGGGAGAGTGATAGCGAGATGTCTACTTCGTGGTCGCAGCTACGACATGGGTCCAACAAACGCCAGTTGAAGTTGCAACCCCATTGCTAGGTATTGTAACGTGAGGCAATATTATTTCCCATCATACGACAAACAGTACAACTAGCGACTTGAGGCTATTATAATAGTCTATAGCGGCTATCGGTCAATGCTGCACAACTATAAGCCAGAGTTTTACTCGCGATTTTCAATCAAAGTTCGGGAATATATTCTAACTGTTCACAAATTGGTTGCCAAAGAGGAAAGAAGGAAAGAAGAGAAAACGAAAACCAGAAAGACTAGACAATAGTTAAGAGAAATTAAAAGGGTATGTGGCCTATCATAGCGAGTTCTGTCGCGTTAATCGCCCGTGCAATAAGAACGATGTGCTCTTCCTTATGGGCGGGAGCTGATGATTGGTGGGTGGGAGTTGGCAGGTCCGGGGTAGATGCTAATATGTATAAGTATCCTTAGCGGCCTTCGCTCGTGCTCGACTGAGGTCGCGGTGCGTAAACAGCTCGGAATAACGCGAAACAAGGGCGGGATCGAGCTTAATAGGCATGTTGACCGTGATAAAAACTACCGTAGAAGTTTTCATCAAGTATGAGGCTGACGGTTGATAAGATACTTTGAAGCGTGCTAGAAGTGCTGCAGGAAGATTAAAAATTGTGCATAGAAGGTGATATGATTTTTATTCCAACATTAGATTAATGTTCCTTCCTCGGGTAGTAAGTACCTGGGAAGTTACATTATATCAAGGTCTTCTTGTGGTTGTATGTCTTTGTTTACTCTTCCTTTCCGTTATACGGATAAACATCTCTTGCCTAACTTATACCTACGGCTTCACTACATCAATTCGCCGATCATCACACAATAAACACTACAACAACCAATATCATATTGTCATCGCCATCATTATCATCTCCACCACCGCTATCGTTGTCATCATCGCCATGTCTTCGGTTCCGACACCAGAAGACGATGCCGCCTACAGGACGGCCTTCATGAATAAAGAAGTTGTCGTGGTCGGGCGGCTGCCACTCAAGCTGGATAGAGCGCAAGTCGAAGCTTCTTTCCGGGAGAATGGGATTCGTACTGGCACCATATTCTGGGCCCTCAATCGGAACGGCGACCCGACTGCACCACATGACGGATGGTGTCACCTAACCTCTCCGACTGCGGAAGACACGCGAAAGGCTATCAAAATCTTGATGGAATCCAAGATTGGGCCGGTTCCAATTATCGCCTATATATCCCCAATGGAAATTGTATGTTGTTATTGATAAGATAAACAGGTAGCATATCACTGACAATTCTAGAAAACCATCACGAGAGTTACGCGTCTGGATCTTCTACAACCAACGCCTAGCACCTCGACAGGTGTGAGTTAAGCGCCATTTTGAATTACCGCATTATACTAACTATCTCAACAGGGTGAAGATACTATAGTGGCGGATATTGATCTTGCTAACTACCGTCTCCGAGAGCTACCTGACAGTTGGATCCACGATCCAGAAAATCCGGGTGCTGATGAAAAGGCCATGTTCGCACACTACAAGAAGCTTGATGCCGCATACAGCCAGGCTGGCATTAAGACCCGATTCCGTTTGTGGGAAGATGAGGAAGGAAACAAGGGATTCCATTCGATCCAAAGGCCACGTCCCCTGCCAGCCGATGACGACTTCGCCCAGAAAGAATACGTGCAAATGCTTGCGCCTGGCTTAGACGAGAAGGGCGAATGCCAACTCGTTCCGCTTGCTGAAGTGAAGGAATATGAAGATAAGGGCTGGACACTTTGGAAGTGTCCTGAGCCGCCTTTGAATGAATATGGCCGGGACTTCCGTCGGGTCCATTTCCCAACCGACACCATCAAATACGACAGACCCCATGAAGACTTCGAAAGGTATTGGGCAAGCGAGATGGAAATAGTCAAGAAACAAATAGCGCCACCAAATTGGAAACCCGGTATGCCGTTTAACAGAGTCTACGACAAGGAAGATAATATATCGACTGCGAAGGAGTTCCGGCCGCCAAGCGAGTGGAAGCAAGTGGTCTCAGGTTCTTCGGGCGGCCATTACCCAATCATTCGTCGTCCTGCCGGTGTTGGCGCTGGATGGGGCGATTACGACAAGTTTACCCAATGGCAAATGTACGGACGTAGAGTCACGCCAGATATGGTTGAAGACAAGAAGTGGAACAAAAAGATGACAGAAATAGTACTCGTCGACAGCGAAGATCCTACGAAAAAAACAACAATCCCGATCGACGAAAGTCTCAATTATCTACTCCCAACCAAGGAACCGCTGACCTTGTTCGAGAGACTTCACAAGGAGCAAAATATCAAGGGTAATGGCTCAAAGAGGAATAGAAATACCAAGGATGAGGAGGTGCCATATGCATAACCCTTCTATATATTTCCGTTACGTACCCCAAACGTCTCCATTTCGTCAGTTTTTGCGCCTCATACTCTTATTCTCTTCTTCTCCACTTGGCATATATAGCATGAGTTTATCATGGTAAAGTAGCAAGAAGATTCGGATGGGTTAAAGTGCTGCTGTACCGTAAGGGGATGAAACAGGGGGAATTCTGCATAAAACACGTCGTAGAAGATAGATGTACGACTTTTCACGCTTTAGACAAGATGTTAGCTAAATGGCTGAATTCTTAATCCAGTGTTGATGGACTGATTCGATTAGGGGAATATAAAGCATTGAGGCTTAGTATGACTTGAAATGTAACTTATTTCCACCCAAGCATCTCACATTGCAAGGCTCCGAACCAGGCGTCTTCCGTCTCAGCCCATTTATCTACGGCCTGCAATGTCTCCTGGATCTCGTCCTTGGAGATCCCGGCATCTAGCCAATTTTGGTAGAAGACGTCCCCGGGTTTCAATTGGCCCGCAGTGCGCCAGGCGAGCCATTTTCGAGTTTCAGTCCCCGTGAAAACCATGGTCCCCGTGCCAATCTTCACTTTACCGCCGTCGGCGTCGAATCCAACACTGCGGTATAGCGCTGGTAGGCTCGGTCCTGTATCCTCCACGTCATCCGGAGCTCCTTGACGCAACACTTTGTTCAGGTTGCGCGTCCACAAGCGATCGAGATGCAGGCTTTTCGGGTAGAACATGCTTGATACTGCGTCGCGTGAAGCTAGTATGCCCCCTGGCTTTAGAACACGGCGCATCTCGGCCAAGGCTTGACGGGGCAGATTCGGCGGCGGCATATGCCCGAGGACCTGAGAGCAGTAGACGATGTCGAACGTATCGTCCGGATATGGAAGCTTCTCCAAGACGTTGCCTTGTTCAAAGCGGACAGACCCTAGTCCATCCGCAGGTACGCCCGCGTCAGCCGCCAATTTCTTAGCCCTCTCGAGGACTATCATTGACACATCGAGACCGATTACGAGCCCTTCGTGGGCGTACTTGGCGAAGCCTGTCGTAATAGTGCCTGGGCCGCATCCAACATCGAGGATATGATCAGTCTTCTTGATATGTGGGATGAGAAAGGCTGCACTAGACTCTGCTGTGCGTGCTTCATGAGTCGCGGTGGTGTAATTGGAATATCCCTGCTTGTAGTTATCTGACTCCTTGTTCTGAGACATGTTTGCAACTTGGTCTTGTACGGCGTTGGCGTGGTTGAGTTGGGGGCCTAAGATGAGTTGATGATGGGTAGTAGGTAGGTAGAAAAGTCATGTCGAAGAACACGGAACCGATCGCGCCTATTTATGCATCTCATGTATTTTAACTTATTAGGCGTCAAGAATTTCTGCTGCTGCAAATTCGGAGCAGAGAGTGACCCGTCCTACCTAACTTAGAAATGTCCGACGAATGCGAAGTTCGCGGTGTTTTTGGCATCATCTTCTTAGGTTCCACGCCGTTTGGTGAATGTGACGTTATAGTCGCTCAGATTAATGTGATCTAAATAGTACGCATGATGATGATTGGCTCCCAACCAGTTCCCTTTTTGGAAATAAACGAGAGTGCGAGACCAGACGTATGTCATGATCTTCTCCACTCCGACTTTCTTCCAATCATCTTCGTGGAGGTTTTGCAAACTTCATTCCGGTCGGCTCGTGCGGAGCTTACCTATTGTCACATCATCTCGCTCTCAATAACAAGACAATGAGACGGTGCCATTGTCGCTTAGTTTGCCTCGGACTAACAGTAGCATTGCATTTTTCATCGGTCCCTTTTTCTATTATCCGGGTGCATCTAGCGTTGTGGCCATGGGAGGCCCGCAAAAGCCATCTAACGTGTCTCAGGGGGACTTTCTCTTCGTTGTGAATGGCGAAGCCTCGGAACTCGCTGCCAATTTAATTCCTACCCCAGTAGATCGCGAACAAACCCCCGGAAAGAAGCGACCGCACCTTAAGAGCCGTCGTGGCTGTCTTGTGTGTAAGCGACGGCGAGTCAAGGTTAGTGGCACAGGAATGCGCCCGTGACAACATACCTGGGCCCTGTACGCGTCTCCAAGAGTTGGTCAGCTGATATGTTAAGCTTCAGTGTGACGAACAGTTCCCCTGCTCCAACTGCGTAAAGCGGCATGAAAGATGCGTTCGTTCAAAAGCGGCCGAGGGAAGAGGCAACGAATTGAGTCCATGCATCTCACGACCCCTACACCCATTAGCAGTGGATAATACCGCTATCAATCTCCTCCACCTAGAATTATTTTCTCATTTCCAGAGCGATCTAGTTGACAGTCTCGGCTTTTCCGAGATCTGGAAAAATGTCTTACCATGGTCATTTCAAGTATGAATTGCGCTTCTCATTTACGCCCTCCCCCCCTTAGAGGAGGATAACTAGGGAAGCGCAATAATAGAGATACCGCGCTAACTCGGATGAATACATAAGGAACCCTACATCATGTGTGCTATTCTTTGTCTTGCGGCGACACATCTTTCCTCGCTACGACCTCAGGTCCCCCGCTATTCGGATGTCGCTGTCCAGCTTCTAGGCAAGTCAGCATCACTATTTAGTGAAAAGCTATCTTGTGCTGTCACTACCCGGGAAAATGGAGAAGAATTGATTGCCGTAGCGATATTGATGCAGTACATATCATGGACCAATACCGAATTTATCGAGAAACCAGAGCAGCTTCTGTCTCAAAATGACAACAGCGCTTTGACTACATGTCTCTCAAAGGATCCCCTTCTGCAGCTCAGTTTTGGGGTGCGAGGGATACTATATGAGGCATTCCGTATTCTTTCGGGCAGTGACAGCGTCTTTCTTGCTGCAGGACTTTATACCCCTAGGCATGCAATCGAGGAAGCCATCTCACAGCAAGGGGAAGATCCGTGGAAATTCGTCAGCTACTTCATGGATATATATAATAACCCTCGCTATCAGCCTCCAGTGCATGACGATGGCGATGATCTGCCGTCGCATAAAGGAAGACCACCCAGTTGTCCATACACAAACAGATACAATAATGAGCTGGCTTTGAGGGTGGGACAGTTCAGCACTGACCCCCAACAAGCGGCATTTGGGGCTATTGCCAGGCGGCTATCGCTACTATTCTGCCTTGTCGCGATGTCTAACTCGAATACCCAGTCGGCATCCCAGGTTTTGACCCGACTTCAGCCCGAAATTCATCGTTTGTTCTTCTCTTTTCCTATCCACTACAGTGAGATATTCCGCGAAGCCGCTCTACGGGGCGAGTCCAGGGCTCTGATAATGCTCTGTCACTTCTATCGTGCAGCGCGAATTCTCCTCATTAGTCGCGGGAACTTTTGGTGGGCCAAGCAGAGAAGCCGCGTCATCGAGTCGGTGATATTGCAAGAGTTGACTACAAGGGGGCTAGAAACATGCATTTTAGACGAGCAGACTTTAGAGTTCTTTTCGAATCGGGATGCCAGTTGTGAGGAGGGTAACCGCATAGTTTTATAATTCTCTATAATGGGTTTGACTACTATGATGATTGCAGGCGATTGGTTGACGGTTCTTGTTCTGTAGGGTTCTCGGAACTGGTTGTTTGTATTCGAGGCGGAGAGATCTAGACTTTCTCCTATATTCTAGGTGTTTGTGCACTGACCCCACTTCTCAAATAAGTAGCCACTGCTGCCACATTACTGCGCCACACTAGATGGGTCGGTATTGCTACCTGAATTACGTCATACGTGCTAACCAAAGCTCCGGCCAGTACTTCCGCATATCCACCATCCGCTTACTTTGCCAGGGGACCACGATGTTGTCTGCATGTGCTTCTGGCCCCGGCAGCGCCTCAATGGCTTCTATAGGAAACACCCAGAAGCCGATGGCGGGCCTGGGGGCCTTCTCTAAATCATCTGGAGACTCCAACGGCAGTTTGTGGCCTGCTGCTAAAATTCTAGAAGCGTGCCGTTGCTGGCCGTTGATCCAGCGCTCCTCCTCACGCCGTAGCCACTCGGCGGCCGCCTCTCGGCTAACGATATTTTTACTGCCGGTTGCGTACCCAGTAGAGACTATTATGCCATACTCTGGGGCTTTCTGGGGCTCATATTGGATTTTCCATCTTGTCAGGAGCTCTTGCCACCGGTGCACTGTCTGTCGGGGGTCAGGTGTGCCCACGTAAGTTCGACTGAGGTCTCTCTCTAGACCGTCGCGGGGATCCCGATGCAGACGGTCGAATTGGACGGTTCCTGGCATTATTGGGCGAGAGCGGTGGAACTCATAGCGGTCATTCGTATGAATCCCACTCCGTGCTCCATGGTATATACGCCCTACGCTCTCTATAGTGACGAAGAATATTTGTCGTAGGTTTAGGAGAGTCGAAGCAAAGGCGGCCCAGCCGGCGCATTCCAGGGACGTGTTGTTGATTTTGAACAAGTTATTGATACCGTTAAGGTCCAGAGCTAAGTTCAGTAGGCCTACGCCTAACTTATCGAGGGCTCGAATGTCCTAGAGCACTCGGAGTCAGTCATCCATTTTGAGTGGGGTTGTAAGGCTTCGGAAGCTTCTAGGGCCTAAAGAGGAAAACTTCTGGTTTGAAAGTAGCCGAAACAAGTAGAAAATAATACTCACGTGGAGGAAATGGACGAAATCGTGGTCTCCTTTGCCAGGTTTCACATGCAAAACATCGAATTCGGGGTTGAAAGGAAGAATCCCGATGCTTTCCACTTTGTTACTCGTAACAAGACGACAGGGTAGATGCACTCGGTAGAAGCCCAGCGCTGCCTGCCTTGCTTCACGGTTGACTCGCAAAAGCTTGCTAAGTAACTTCGGTGCTTTCGCAACAACCTGATAACATTCACCGCTAACAACGTTCCCCAACGCGTTTTGTGTTGTACACTGAGGTTCGCTGTCTTGATCCTGCGCATCGCCGTTCTGCTTAGGCGCAAGTGTAATATTGAGCAAGCGCCAGTGTTTGAGTGAAAGCTGCCATATATCTAGCCGAAGCTCGACGGGAAGACGCGGAAATAAAGAAAAGCTTCCCGAGCCCCTGTACGTGGGATTGATGATTTGCAAGTGCTGTTCAGACGCCATAATGGAAAAAGGCGTATTGGGAAGAATGTTCACAAGTTTTCGAATAAGCGGTTCGAATGAATAGAGTCACTCGTTTACCTAGGCGTACTTTCTCCTCTTTTTCCAATAAAAAAACTATCACATTCAAGTGTCTCGATGTGCTGGTGTAAGATGGCGTCATATCTGAGGAGGCCGAATTGGGGCGGGATGTGAATGTGGTGAATGAATTTCTATTCCCATAGGATCATACGATGATCCTGCGGGAGTCGCAAAAATGAAAATCCGAGGGGTTACACCTGGATTGCTGCCCAGTCTTGGTAGGTATCCAATTCTCTACCATACTGTCCGCCGGCTGCCGGTCAATTCTGTTTCTAAGAAAAACTATATATGTAGACACTTAGCGCGCCGGCAAGGAACTAGTGAATTGAATGATCCGCAGCTTTTTTGCCCATATTGGCAGTTTAAGGCTACAGCTTTGTTGATCTCCCCTATATTTACTAACCGACACTTTTAGTGCGGCGTAGCAATTAGGTTGCCATGTTTCCATCCTAAGCCTAAGAACGAGTGGAGTAGCCAGTCGCCGATCGCCACTATGCAGACCGGGACAGGAACCGGGTCTTTGCAAAGTCTGGGGAAATTCAACATTGGTTATATAATTAGACACGCTCTCTTCAATATCCGGCGCGACCTCAACCTAAGCTTATTTCGTCTGAGTCTGCCAAGAACTACGTATTAACTTACCTGGCTTATGTGGTTCGGGGATCGACAATCGGCTGAAAACCAACGGCGTCTGAGAACAAGGCCGGAAATCAAGCTATCGAGCGATAGCTGTGATGTTGATCGATTCTATTTAAGTAGCAGAGGAAGGATTCTGGACGTCTGAAGACGAAATATAAATAGGAATCTAAGCCTCTTTTACAAAGTCTGTAAACGATGATCTTGCCGTGGTGACGATTGAGGAATCGAAACTAATTTTTAAACCCCATTAGCATCTAGTCGATCAATCCTAACGGTTTGAAAGGAAAACGATATGATGTCAAAAAAGAGAATTAAGTCTTCTGGTTAAGCTATGATGAATTATTGAGTATCCCATGTGACTCTTGACCGTGACACCCATCCACATCACCTTCAACGGCACTCTTGGGGAATTTGAAGCCGGAAAGAAGTATAAATGTGCGTATCTTCTCCCTCCCAATGAAACTCATCTTATCACAGCACAGCAGCAGTCAATTACCACAACTCAACATCAACACCCCAAGTAACAATATTATACCCATTGAAAGATTAGCCTGATCTTTTACTGAACCATTGTCAACATGTATTTCACCAAGAGCATCTCTACCTTCATCGTTGGCGCGTTGCTAGCAACTTCGGCGGTAGGCGAGCTCACCAAAGTTCCGCGGTAGGCCTTTATAATGCTCCAAATCTAGTGCCCACGTGGATGTATACTAACTTACAACACTAAGAGGGGCCAATGGCAACGCAATCGCCCGCGAAGAGACCAACGCTATCCGCGCCTTAACTCCCGAAGAGAGAATCCAGAAGCGGGCCGATGATTGCCTCTCGGCTATCAAGAAACGAAGACTTCTCGCTCGCGAAAACAAGAATGTCGATGTTGATGCCTGGGCGTCCGGAAAGGGCCAAGACATGCTTACAACAACTGGTCTGGCGACTTGTTATGGAGTCGCCATCACAGGCAGCTACGAAGGAGACAACGATGGAGATGACCGATTCCTGTCTCATACGCTGGAGGGCGAGCGAGGCCCCGCCGAATCATTGTTTGATGCAGTGGAGGAGGCTATCAAGAATGGCCTAGGGAATATTTACGCTCTTCTCGTCTATCCTGACCCAAACTCGTTTACCGATCAGGACGGCTGGACCGATGAGGATCGAAATGGTGCGTCCACTGGAGTCTTTTATTCTCCTTTCCGATATGCCCCAAAGACGTAAATTGTCTCAACCCAACCCAACCCAACCCAACCCCACCTCCCGAAAATAAAACTACTGCGAGTAGCTTTTATCATGAGTGTACATTATTGACTGCTTCTCAGATATCGCGGCCGAGCGAAATTGGTATGTCATGTGGATCAGCGACGCTACTGGAGGTGTTGCGCCTGAAGAGAAGTCTCATGATTATAAGGAGTCCTGGGGCATCAAGATCAACTCTTTCAAGGGTATCCAGAGCGGCCGATTTGTTGGCTAAGCCATCTAGGAATCTCGCCAGGGACCGACTTGATTTTATTTTTGCTCTTTTCTTTTCCCTTTTCGCATTCGTTTATACTAGGTGGATATTTTGGGGGTTGGGTTGGTGGATATACCATAGGAGCTATGTATGGGCTAGGTTAAGTTTCATAGGTTTCGACTGGCTACGTATAGGTGGCTTTAGTTGCAGCAGAAAATGCTACACTCGTTATGAACTGCATGTTATTAATGCTTTTCATGCGTCGTAAATACCTTGTCTGGCTGCATCTATTACTCTTCTACGTACTACGGCGACCTTACTATTACAACTAAGATGATCATGTGAATCGCTTCGACTCAGACTATTCCTTTAGTCCAAACTCATGGGATGCCCAAATAACGAGAAATACACTTGCAAATGCGGATTCTACATACCTACTCGAATTATATTACGATTTAGTTACGTATTCCCGCGTCCTTTGGTGCACAGTCTATTGACGGTGCAGGCAGGTTTGCGCTAAAATCGCGCATAGCAGCGGCTTACAGTGGATAACAAGCCACCGTCAGCCACCGGGACGCGCTGCCGCGATCGGGACCAGACGCTATAGATTCATCCCCAGATAAACTAACTTAAACCCCGCGCTGCTTCATGAGATGAGCATCTCATCACATCACTCCAGATCAATTCAGTCAAGATGGCTTCCCAACTTCAGAAGAGTAGACTCGCTTTCATTGGCGGCGGCAACAGTGAGTTATTTCTGCTTTCCCCTTTCACGAAACGGTCAATCTCGATGCCTTTCCACCAACGTTCCAGATCTATGAAGATTTAAGCCCAAAGCAGCAAGTACATACATATAGTCAGTCTAACTTCAGATGATCTATAGTGGCTGGCGCTATCATCGGCGGGCTCGCCGCGAAAGGCATCGATAAGCAGAACATCTGCGTGTCGGAGCCATGGGAGGTCAACCGCAATAAGATGAGCGAGATCGGCGTGCGCACAACACAATCCAACGTCGAAGCTTCACAAGACGCAGACCTCCTCGTCATTGCCGTCAAGCCCCAGGTCACTAAGGCCGTGTGCCAAGAATTGGCGACATCGTGGGCTCAGCGCTCAACCACTCCCCTGATCATCTCTATCGCTGCAGGAATCACGCTGGACAGCTTGAGGGAGTGGTTGAAGCTCGCAGATGGCCGTGTGCCGCATATCGTGCGCGTCATGCCAAACACGCCGGCTTTGGTGGGCGAGGGCGCATCTGGTCTTTACGCAGATGAGAGCGTAACTTCATCCGAGAAGGACCTAGCTGCCGCACTTCTCGCAAGTGTCAGCAAAGCGACCGAATGGGTAGATCGTGAAGAGCTCATCGATGTCGTCACCGGACTTTCTGGTAGGCTACTTAAATTCGCCGGCTTCTTGCTCTGCTGTTCTAACAATACTATTCTTAGGCTCCGGCCCCGCCTACTTCTTCGCCATGGTTGAGCACTTGATTGAGAGCGCAACAAATCTGGGACTCACGCGCGAGCAGGCTACTCGCTTAGCGACGCAGACGTGTCTTGGTGCTGGCAAGATGCTCGTCGACTCAACGGAGGAGCCTGCACAGCTGCGGAGGAATGTGACGAGCCCTAATGGTACTACTGCTGCCGCTCTGGAAAGCTTTGAGGCTTCCGGGTTCAAGGATATCGTGGATAAGGCCGTCAAGGCAGCAACTAGTCGGGGTGAGGAGCTGGGGAAGACTCTAGGGAAGTGATAAATCATTGGTCTAGATCTCTCCTGTCCTGAGTGTGGAGTGTAAAATTCACAACGTGTACACAAAATAAATGGGGAGCAGATTATTAGAACATTGAAATTGTCCTGTGCTATTGGCTAGACCCTACACTCAATCACGGTGGCTTCCTGATCGTTTTTACCTAACAATGACCTACGGACATCTTATATATCCATCGACGGCCCCTACCTTGTCGCAGCCATCGTGCACTCCCGAACACCTAGCGATAGGCTTTCCCAATCCCAAATCCTTATTATCGTTGTAGCAATACTGATACGCACCCTCATTGTCACGACCTTCATCTCGACAATGGAGGTTGTGATGATAGCAGACGAAATCACTCTGTTCTAAAAGCTGTTGCCACCGATGGTCCCACCTCCGGGTGAGCCGCCTTCAAGTGCTTCTTGAACATTTCAAGACTGTTAGACACTTTGTTGCAATGTCTGCAGTGGTGACGGACTTGAGCGATTTGCCTCAAGTAAGCCGAGCCTTTAGTCGGATCTTTCGGGTGCAACTTTGAATTGTGCGACGATATCAAAGGTTTCGTATTCTTCATCACACTGCAGCAGATGTTGCAGCGATATCTTCCATCGTAAACTATAGATATCCAGTTAGCCAGGCGCGTTCAGAAAAGTATATCTAAGGGATTTAAGAAGAAAACAGAGATTAGTAAATAGAGCTGGGTCAATATGGCACGTACGGATGGCGCCATTGGCTCCTCGCATTGCAGGGCTCTGGGTAGGGTCGATGTCGCCAACGGTGATAGAGAGTAGCCGTCTTCCTGGCGGCAGGGGTCGTCTAGCTACGGTACCGGCAGCTTGGTTAGCAACATGATTGACAGCTTGGTTCACAGCTTGGTTGACAATTTGGATGACAGCTTGGTCGACAGCTTGGTTGACACTGCTGTGGCTTTTGTCACTAGGAGTGGGCGCTGGTTGCATCTGTGGTGCTTGAGTTCGTCCGGCCATGATGCTGATGGCGTGACCGATACTGTTGTGATCTTCATCGCCAGAAGCGGACGTCAGGTCTATGGTTATTGACACCGTTGGTACAGGCTCGGCGCTGGCGGCCTGGCTAATGCTTCTATCGCTATCACTAGTAGGAGCAGGTGCCAATCGTCTCTTAGGCAAAGGCGTCCGTTTGGCTACCGGGTTTGCCGCTCGACTCTGGACCATGGTCTGGACAGCCAATGATGGTCGCCTTGTGGGGAGGGGCGTGCGCTTGACCGCAGGGCTTGGGGTAGAATTCATCTTGTCTGATCCTTGTTACCTGAAATGGGTGCGGACGTTTGGTAAGTGGTGTTCGGACGGCAGGTTTTATAGTGCCTGAATGTGAAACGATGGGTGGTCGAGTGAAAACCTGGACAGTGTTGTGGTTGTGTCAGAAAGGCAGAGGATAATTCTCCGAGAATAGAAGGACAAGGAAAGGTGAGAAGTGGTGGTAGAACGACGTGTTTATATAGATTTTATGTGATCTGCTGCACACCCACACGCCGCGTACCAATAGGTACTGTATTATTCAAAACACACACGGTACCTAGGTACTTAGTATTATCTATTGAAGCATTTATTACCTACAATGTAGGTACAATAGGGAGTCCCATATTTAGTACTAAAAACAATGGGCCAGATACTATACCAGGTTGAAATTGACGGACTACTGATTTAAATCTCTCCAGTATTGTGCTAGAGACATGAATGATATAAGGATCATTATGGAATATGGAATATAATAGTTAATGTAGAGTCATCAATAATGGGTACTCGATAGCTAGATGGGTAAGATGCTTTTCATCTGAGGGGAATGGAATTGCTCCTACTGTATGTAGGTAAAGCCAGTGCACAATGTATTTATATATATAATGGGATAGATAGGGGTGAATAGTTGGAACAGTCAATTTCAAACAAGGCATGATGCCTGTAGTAGAAATCGATTTGCTAAAATATAGATTTGTAGCAAAGTGTGCTATTTGCCCCTATTAACCCAATTGCTTCAGCTGGGATTTCCAAACCGCTTTTTTACCTTTGGTAGTAGTGCAATACACTCTCATTGTGTTTTGTATGTTATTCATTATTTTATATTTCTTCCTAGTAATGAGCGTAGTCTTATCACATACAAATGTTGATCAAAGGCCTGTGAGGGATATAATGCAGCCAGTATGTGAGAGGACCAACTACCTAGGTATGGCCTCTATTGTGGTGAAACTTCTAACTAGGCGGTACCTAGGTACCTATGGAAGTAACGGTAATGAAGCCTCCACTGTGCGTAGTTGGCAGTCAGTAAACAGTCGCTTGTTTACGGCTGCATACGCGCATCTGCCTTCGCGCACCTGCCTTCCCGTTCGCGTACCTTACAAACACCGGATCACCTGGCCTCGTCATCTAACCTAAAAGTTTGCCCGCTAATAGATAGGTACCTTGTAGCGTATCGGTAGGCATAAGGGCCATTACAAGCCTCCAGGACTGGAGGTTTTGGGTCCGAAAATGGAATCACTAATAACCTGAAGGACTTCTTTACATAGCCCTTGCCTTAAGACACCCTGAAGTTGCTGTTGCGTCTCCTAATTCATATTTAATTCTGGGGGATGCGGACATCAAATTTAGTATTATTATGTAAGTCAGTATTGAAACCGAGCCTGTTGAGCCTCACGTTCTCCCCGAGGTCGTCGCATCTCCTCTTACATGTTATGTAGCAAGAGTTGGCTTATTAACTGAGGGTGAGATCAGAAAGAGATGTTTCTTGACTCTGACATGCAAACAAAAAGAATTATTTTAATATGTATTTGCAGAAGTTTTTAATCACAAAACAAGAGAAACATGATGACGGTGAGCCGTAAGCCCCTGTGGAACCCAGTTTACCACCGTTTAGATCGGTTGCTATAGGAAACTGTTGATATGAGCCACTCACTTGTGACATAAGTTATTTATTTCTATATATCCAAATTAAGACGCGCGAAGTAAAACCATGAGGTGTTAACAGCACGTTAGCCGAGAGTGTGGGAGTAGGGCAGTGCCGCAGTGTCTTCACTGATGCTGCTTATAGCGTAATTCCGTATCACGCCCACACAGAAATCACTACCATCTCACACAGGAGCTCAGAATACCTTCCTTTCCAGGTAACACGAGCTTAGTTAATACTTTGAACATTAGGGTAATTGGTTTATTTTCTAGCCCATTAAAACCTCTGAAATTTAGCTACTTGAGAAACACGTCTATAACGAAAAAAAGGCTCATCAAGAGTGATGCATCCCCTCGGCCGTTAATTGGTCATTCGAGAAACGATATTATTACATCTATTATCTGCAAGAATAAATCCAGGACGGCACGTCAATGCCGCAGCGACGATGGTGTAACCGCAGGGCCCTCTGACCATCCGTACTGCTGGAGCAGATTTGCTCCCTTCCGTCGTCGGAGTTATCACCTTTACGTCCTAGGAGTACTAACAAGCGTTAACAGGATAGATCTGAGTCGCTTGATGTGCTTGTTTATCATGTGCTTGATCTTTAAATTTTGAGAAAGGGGGCAGTTGCTGGCGCTGATGTAGAACGCTGATGAGAATTTTAGTAATGATGAAACTGCCGTGGTCTTATTCTTCGCACCTTAACACGCAGCAACTACTCATTTACTTTGCCATGTTGGCGGGAAATACTCATCACACAACTTGGAAGGAGCTGCTACCTACCATTTGTCGTCGTCTAGGTCAAGGAAATGAACCGGAAGTGGATGCCCGGGGGACAGGGATTCATGCGACTCGCAATAATATTTAGCCGGCGATAGAGAGAGTCATCATGAGTCCGATGATTAAACTTCTTAGCTTCTTCGAAAGCCTGGTCGAAGCTTAACTGAAGTCTTGGCCTAGCACTTCTGACGACGTGGCCGAGATGGGGTAACACGAATAGTGCCGATTTTCAGCTGCCCTCGAAAACAAAGATCCACCTAGGTATTCCCCTTTTAGAAGACCTTGGTACGACGTAGGGCCTGGATGGACTCCGGCTTATGAGCTGGAATGCACGCTATGTGGGACTTAGGCTAGGCGACCCGGCCTGCAGGGCGCTTATGCAGAGTGACTGCTCGTTCGAATTGTCGAAGCGCCTTCAGTATGCTAGGCCCTACATAGCCTGTAGCAAAGCATTTCGATCTTGCAGCAAGTGACTACGACTTATAGTTCATATTAGTCATAGACTGCAGTGACGCTGCATCAACTGAGTAAGAGAGCAGGGATTAGAGGATGCTGTGAATACTGCTGCTTTAACTTCAATCCTGGTCAGATTAGCTAAGCCAAGCCGTTTGGCTTGCGTCAGCCTCCCATTCCCGAAGCAAGCCGGCATGAAGCGTGGGCAGACTTGAGGATCATTGGGTAATATAGTTCAACGAGACGGGACCTGGCGGCCTGACAGTCTTTTATGGGCTGAATGCATAGCAATGCATATACGAATAAATATGTAGGTGCTGGCAAACAAAGCAACCCGGGTCGCTTGTCAATTGAGCAATACCTTCGTCAGATATAGTGGAACGTCTCGCCTACCGAGGTACCTGGACTATATCAAATTGCGAACTGGTGGGAACCCCCCTGATCCCCATTTGCTGATCTGCCGTCGCGTCCCGGACCAGGGGGTTCCCGGAATGCCGGAATGGGTTGTCTCACCAGGGTCACGGAACTAGTTCGAAGAATCAAAATAGCTTCGCGGCATGTCACATGACTAGCCTTACAACAGCTGAATTTCTGGCAGCTTCTGATTCTTTCGTATATTGCTCGCCGCCTCGAAGAGGTACGACTCACATGTAAACGAACACAGGTAAACGAATGCTACCTTCTTCAGTCTACAGTGATAGGTCCGGGTATGCATCCTTTTCCTTGATCTTACCAATCGACCGGTTTCGTTTACTTAAATGAAATGTCGCTTGTCGCCCTCTCCCGCCTGCTTTGCGCGAAGATAGCGTATATATCTGCAGGAGTGGCCTCCCCGTCGCCGGCCAGACTCGAGATAGCGGGGTCAATGGAAGACCGCATTACGCCACCGATGGCCCTGGCCAGCTATCATTGGTTGTGTGCACTCTGTCTTCAGGGATATCCACACCCAGCTCATTAGGAAGACCATCGGATATGCTGTTGTGCAACTGGACTCAAATCGCAGACGCATCGAAATTCATTGCCGAATGCAGTGATTATGCCACTGCAGAATCAAGGTTTAACGTTATGGCATCAGTTTTGGGCTTTGTCGATCAGAGCTTGTATGTATGTAGGTATCTCGAACAAACAAGCCGGCATGGGCTAAGGCCCTTCAGTGGAACGGCAACGCTGAAGGATGCGTGCCGATATAATTCGGCACGGGGGTCCTTGGCATAGACATGCCAGCGGTGAGCGTCACAATTCGTATCTCTATACTGCCCTCGCCAACGAGTAAACACCTAGAATTATATATGTGGGAAACGAACCATGGTATAAGCTTGCAAGAAAAGCTGGGTAGGATGGAACTTGTACTAAATGAATATTACTTCAGTTAAGCTGCCTTTAAATCTTATATTCCATAGTTTAGTTCTCTCTCTCTTTCGAGAGCGAGTTTCTAGTCTACTCACGCCCCTGGCTGATGTCTGAGCGCATTCTGGCACCTCTTAGGGTTGTGCTTGTGGGTGACATCTGAAGCACTGCATGTACTCCGCAGGCCTCCTGACCCTTCCAACCCCAATGGTCTATGGCCTTCGACTTCTTCAATGGTACTTTTGATGCGAAACTCCTCACTCTACCGGTCAATCTGTAACCGGAAGTCTTTTCCGGTCTATTCTCATTTGACGCCGGTAGCTCTCTTATGTAGACAAGAGATAGTATTGGTCAAATCATAACTTGGAAGTTGGAGTCAAGTACTAACAGTGCAAATTGACACACGGCTATTGCGGCATCGCTCGGTTCTGACAGGTCTTCCTTTTTGATGATTTACCTACTTTCTAATACATGCCTACTTAAGATTCGGTTATATATAACGGACCAAGCTCCCGTGCAACGAAAAGAAAGCTCTCGTGGCAATCATCCACTGCTCCTCCAACCTCTTCACACTCCCCTAGACACAACACTTCAACTTTGCATTTCACTGACGAAAGAATCCAATCATGTCGGACGATATGGAGATTATCATCGACCCAAAGGAGCATAGCGTCGAAGGCCACACCAAAAAATGCCACCTCAACTTCAAAGGCCAGAAGATTTGGGAGGTCTCCCATTGCCATGCAAACACGACACAAATAGCAGATGCCATTCAAGCTGCGGACTACCGATTTGCACTCATCATTGAAGACCGGGACCACTCAGTTGAAGGTCACATTGCCTATATCAGCGTCAAGCGTGGCAATCAAACCTATCTCAACAAACTCTCCACTCACGACAACATGACAGGGCTGCGCGACGCCGTCAAAAAAGCTCTCGCGGAAGACAAAGCTTGAAAATGTAATGTGGATTCCGTTTAACCTTGTTTAAATCTCCACGCCTAAAGAATTCCGTCGAGAAAAAACAACACAGCACTGCCGCCTCTAGACCTCACGCTGCCCCCCCTTGATCACCATGGCCTCATTACCTATTATAATACATGGAAGCCTCATCTCAATGCAACTAAGCTAATCACGCTATAGTCTGTACATGATACCTCCACCGTTATATGAGATCATGTGACTTCATAGCACTATGGCGCATCGAACCTTATTACGACTAGCGGTAGTCTACCGGAAGCCTGGAGGACTAAAGATCACGAAGAAATGCGGTGATCGGCATTTAAGTTGGGTGATGAGATGAAGGCATAATTCTACGAACTTACGAGGTTTCCTATGTAACTAGTCTATCTTTACTCTCCTTGTCGCTCCCTTTATTCAGATTATTTGAAAACACGACCAAATTTACTGCTACCTGAGTCAAGCAGGCATTGGTTAAACAAGCACGGTGTATTGTTGACCAACTACGTGGTAGCTCAATTCTAACCGTAATATAGGCATATAGGTCTATTTGTCGCATGAAAACAAGATGCGCTGTATTGTGCCACATGTTATGTATTTATAGTGACAGAGGCTCTAGTAAACCTTGTTCCAAGCTAGATGCAAAATGAAGAGCGATTGTTAAGGGGTTTCGGATTACTTATATAGAGAGGAGGTTTACTTATATAAGGCTCGGAATAGCGGTTTAATTCTGTTCATAGTAATCTTGGGGTCTTAAGGACATCCTTTCAGCCTGGGAGATCTTTCTCTTTCTCTTGTTCGCAGACCTCTATTCTAGTCTATTCATTTCAAGGACGAGCATTCTGCTTGCCCTCCTGAAACCTCATACGACTTCCAGATTACCGTGCAAGCGTACTATCTGGTTCCTAATCAGCTGCGTATTATCACATACGACTGTCGAGGCTAGACTATACCCATCTCGGTCATCCTCTTTTAGGAAATCACGTCAGATGAGGAAATCATACTTAGATGCTAGTATTAGGTGGTTGCATGCCTAGAAGTCTGGAAGTGATGAGGAGTCGGGATAGAAACATGTTTCACGACCCATACGTTTTCCTACCGATGTCAATTGAATATAGCTTGGGGGATGGTGAACAAGTGGCTTGGTTGAACTATGTGAGATGGGGAACGGGGCCTAGCGCCACGGAAAACGTGCATTATGCGCTATCTCATGTACCTGCATAGGGGCCGTTCCTCGTAGGCGGATTGTTATTGGGACTGGCTGGTAAAAGTGAGCCTCATCGAACTAAGAGGTGAGCAAGTGGTAAATGGGACACTAAGCCTTTCTGGGATATATTCTATGAATGGCGTATAATTTGATAGTTGGAATCTAACTAGGGTAGCCCATATCATCAGTCGCACGATGAGGGCTTCTACTACGTGCCCGTGAATGCTCAATACCCGAAGGCGGCTTGAGGCCCACGGAAGACCCCGTCTTCGAGCTTATTTCCGGACCATCGACACTGGAAGCATCCGAGTCAAATATGCTCTCCAGCTCCATCTCTTCGTCAAACAGTCTTGATTCAACTTGATTATTTGGCACCTGTTCCATCGGCGCCGTACCATGTTGATCGACTTTCATGTTTATGAACAAGCCATACAGGCCAAAGTCGTACACCAGGCGGCAGACACCGGCCGCGACGAACGCTATCCAAAAGTGCTCATTTGAAGCTAACAAACCAGTCACAGACGGCCCAGCCATGGCTGCAAGGGTTCTCACTGTGCTGGTAATCCCCATGACTGCTGTCCGCTCCTCAGGCTTGACTACCGCCGCGATAAGGGCGGTGCGAGGCGCCTGGTCCATGCTGTTCAGGGCCGCTCGGAGCAGCAAAAGAGCGGCAGCCATCCAGAAGTAGGGCGGGAACGGGAATACGAGAACCGCAGCAGAGGAAGGAATGTGTGTAAAAACCATTGTGTTGACGAGGCCTATCTTCTTGGCCAACGGCCCAGCAAGCGTTGCGCCCAGTGCACCGAGGAAATAGCTGGCTGAAGTCACATCTCCGAGAGTTGATTTCAATGGGTGGAAATTGATGTCCAGGTAGTAATTTGTTAGTGAATAGGGCACCATTCCATCGGCAAGTGAGTCAATAGCGAGTAAAAACCATAACTTGTACATGGTTGACCTTGTAGGGCGTGAGATTTGTGCAAGCTGGTTAGAAAACCAAGCCCAGGCTTTGATTAGTGGGTTGGACTTCCCAGCTGGGACATCAATCGGTTCATGGGCGATGTGGCTCTGAGGCTCCCTAATCTCGTTTTCTCCCTGCGGGATTTGGGTGTAAGCGTTGTCCGATTGCTGCAATTCGCAGGCCCCGGTCAATAGCGAAACAAGGGCGAGATTCACGAATCCCATCGCAGCATATATCCCAAAAAGGGCGTGATATGAGTTGACTTCCGACCACCCATCCTTGCTCTGAAGCCAGTGAAGTATCCTTCCAGAGACCTCGCTTCCAATCGATGAGCCGATCAACGGGGTGCTGACGTGCCATGCAAGCACATCGGATCTCGTTGCCGGGGTTGTTAATTGCGACAGAACGGACCTAATATTCTGTGAGAATTCATTTCGTGTTCATAAACTGCTTGGTCATGCGTACTCTTCTATGCTTCGGAACGGGCCGAAATCACCACCGGTGATACTGATCACTCCAATGACAGCGCCAAATAGTAAGATCCAAAAGTTCTCGAAAACAGCGAATATCGCGCCGCTCGTGATCATGAGCATCGACCCGCCCATCAGCACTCGTCGCCTCCCGATGCGATCCGCTACAAGCGAAAGCAATGTTCCGAGAATGACATCGCCCACGAGCGTCAAGGTCATAAAAAGGCCAATCTGGTTGTCCGAGACACCAAGGGCAGAAAAGAAGATAGCTAAGGCACATGGATTAATACTTCCACTGCACGACTCGGCCCGGTGAATGACGGTCGCATACCTAGAATCAAAGCATTGGTTCCGTATGCAAACATGCGGCATGTTCTAGCCAGGATGATGAGATAAGCATTACGTCCTGTCGCGTGGACCGAGGCGAGCCCGAATTCGCGATAAAACCAGTGAATAAAATCCCCGGCCTTTGACATGATTGACGGCCCTCGGCAAGAGCCAACTTCTCGTTGTTGTAGGAGTAAGAAAAGGTTGGAGGACGGGCTACATCATGGCGGACAGGGCAGCCAAGAAAAAAGAATTGTGGATTATGGGTCGGCGGTTGTGCGTGTGTTTTTCGCCGGCTTCCAGCACCGGGATTTCCGCCGGTGTCGGGGTCAACTGTCGCCATTTGCCATCTGCATCGCAAAGAACGAGATAACTACGGGCCGGCTTAGCCGAGGTGAAGGGCGAAGATCTTTGCCCCGTCACACTGGGAATTGGGTATTAGTATTGCCTTATCTAGACTAGCATGTATGGCGCAAGTATCCATTGTAAGAGTCACCGCTGGGCCCGGAGATAAATTCGGGAATATTTTCGGACGAATTAGATATGGCTACAGCGGATGTCTTAGACCGGTCGACCTCCAATCTACTTGTAGATAGGCATTATAACACATAATTCTACTTCAAGTTTGAATGGTATTGTTCAAAAAAGTTGTTTAAATATACATCTAGTCATTTGATCTATTCCTTCTAAGCAGTTCAGTGAGTACTTGATTCAAGACCTAACTTGTTGTTGCAACAATCACCTGTATTCTTGTTAAAATTATCATTGCGCATCATTGTTTTTATAGACCAATAATAAAACAGTGCATGTAGCAAAGCTACTATAGCACCTACTTTATTAGCTAAGCATTTAGCGTTAAATTTTTTTTATATAATAGCTTAGCTTTTTAGATTTAGTTTTTTTTTTTTAGTTAGCAAAAAAGGTTAGCTTAAAAGGGTTTTTTTTTTAAAAAATTTAAAACTTATATTACTTTTTATTATTAGTTTTTTAGTTTGCTAAATAAAAAAAAATAATATAATATAATAGTTATTTAATAAACAATTACTAGCTATTAATTGTTATAATATATAGCTTATTTAAATAATTATTAATAATAATTAATTTTTTTATTTATTTATTTAATTAATAGTTTAATAAATAAACTTTTATTTAAATAAAGTTATAAATCTTTAGACTTAATTTATTTAATTTAACTTAACTTATTAGCTTATATAATATTTGCTTATATAATTAGCTAAACAAGCATATATAAATATTTAGCTATTAAATTTATATTTATAAAATTATTTTTTTTTTTATTTTATAATTAATATATAAATAATATTTTAATTAAAAGTTTTATTTTTATAAAAAATATTAAATATAATATTTATAATTATTTTTATATAATAATAATATTATAAATTAATAGCTATATTAATTATATAACTATATTTAAACATAATAACTTTTTATATTTAAAAACTATTTTTTTATTATAACTATATTAATTTAATAACCGTTTTAAATATATAATATTTAGAAAATGTTTATATAGCTAAGACCGTCTTTAAAGTTGGTGACAATTACTGTAATCGTCTTATATACCCCCCCCCCCCCCTTCGCGGTAATATAGTACCTTGGTAGGTACGTACCCCCACTAACACTATGTTTAGAAACAACGCATGAGAGGTAGGTATCCAGCACGAACCAATTTCCTATACCTCTTTATCAACAGTAAAAGCTCATAACATCATTCGAATGATTTTACATAAGATGAATAGGTATCAAATCGAGGCCCATCCTCTCACCCAACGCTGAGAGCGCTCGAAGTACGATGGGGCTGCTACTGAGCTGTCGCTGCGGAATACAATATTGGTTCGTAATTTACTCGGCGATTATATACAGCTGGCGTATACTCTTACCTACTGCTGAGCCCGAGTATTTATACTAGCACTGTAATATACACACACACCAGCTATTTCCCCAACACCTATAGCGTATATAAAGTAGTACAATCCGGGTGGGCATTATAGCTTTTCCCAGAGCTTGACGTCCTCCTGTTTCACCTTCTTCTTCCTTTGCAAGTCCCGAGCGATCTGCGCCGGTGGCACCTTGAAGTACAAGCTGGGCGACTCGCCGGGCTTTAAGGTATGGCTGAGGTAGCCCCGGTGGGCCGGGTCGCGGTAGTATTCTATGTCCCAACGAGACGTCGGGTCTGGGAGACGATAGAAGAATCCCTTCCGCCGCACCTCCTCGAGCACCGGCTCGACGTGCTCAGCGCCCGTCGGCAGCGGTGTGCCCGTGTTTATGCTTTTCCCTTCCACTAGCCGCTTGATGGACTCTTTTGTGTAATATCTCGTCACAATCTTGCCACCAGCCTTCTCCACCCCCTCAATAGCGGCCGCCGAAGCCCGGGACACCATGATGTCAACAGGCTGCTTTAGGGCGTCTGCTCCCCGTCCCAGTAGTTTGATGCCATCCTTGATCGTCCCCACGAGATTAGATTGAACCAACTCCTTGGGTGTAATAGGCTTGGTCGGATCGATGCGGCCGGCGTCGATCCATTCCTGGAGCTTATCTAAGTTGACCTCGGACATAGAGAGAGCGTGTCTGCCACGATTATTAGTCGACCACTTCGTCGGGCCAACAGTGAGCCGTAGACGTACAAGTTCTCGAAGCCTAGACGGCCCTTCTGAAAGATCAGGGGCGTCTGGCCACCCTGAAACCACGGCTTCACTTTCCCATGCTGCTTCTGGCCCTTGTGGCCCCTACCAGATGTCTTTCCCTTGCCCGAGGACGGGCCACGACCGACGCGGATACGCTTCTGGTAGGCGCCCGGGTTATCGGAGAGGCTGGCGAGAATGGATGCGCTTCGAGTCTGCGACTGTACAGTCTGTGCCGAAAAAGCGGCAAAGAGGTTGGCGAATGATGGGTGGGCAGAGTGATGTAGCGGAGCCTTGTAGCATTGGGCCGCCAGTTGCGTCGGTATTCGTGGCGGCATGCTATCGTTGGAGGTGAGAGGTCACGGTACAAGTTGATGAGGATATTCGTTCATAACTCAGCCAGTTTCTCTTTTTCAAGATGCGATTACCTAGACCTAAAAAGGGCTAGGCTAGACTTTTAACTACTTACTAGGAGGGTACCTGTCTAGGTGAAGTCGGGCTCGCAGCGGGCTCGCAGCGGGCTCGCAGCTGGCGACAGACCCCTTCTTTTTTCTCTACGGCTTGACAAAACCCCTAAATACCGTAACTCTCCGTCACCTATAAATTTTGATTTGCTTCTTCCGTGCACCTAACTAAGTACCTACTAGATAGTTTCTTATTGTTCTTATAATTAACCAGGCTTGCTAGGCTTAAATGCACTTATCTCACTAGGTAGAGACCTATCAAACAATAGCGACTGGCAGCAGTACACATACCGTATGCTGTAGTTGATAGGGTTATTGCTGTCGGTAGCGAGGGCATTGGGCTTCCCCACAATTGGTCCATCTACGCTAGGATGTCTACAAGGATAAGACATGTATGCTGGCTGTACCTGTCAGCCATTATGCAGCTGTCTACTTATCTACCCTTAGGTAAGTTCTGGTATTCTTCGGTCTTTGCTCGACGCGGACACAATAGCGTCTATCGTCATCTCTATCTTCCATATACATACCTACATGGAGGTAACTTATCTACACCATTTGTCTCCCCACCATGGCCGGCCACATACAGCATAACAGCATAGGTGCGGCACTGTATCCATTGCAGAATTTTCCATGCACCAGGACGCCTAACCCCTCTACCCAATCCCCAGAAAAGGCATGAGTCGTCTGAGCGGGGTATCCATCTCATAATAGGTAGATACCATCATAGTGAAAGGGTATCAATCCAACGCCTCGAGAAGGAGAGAAAGAAAAAGAGAGGGAGAAGGAGGGAGGGAGGGAGGGACAGGTGAAGAACAGTGCAGGCCTGCTACCTCTTCGATCGCTTCGTGAAGCGAAGTTCTAGTTTGGCAAGCGACATAGTGAAGATGTCTTTCGACTCCTCCAGGAGAGCCCGACCCGTCTCGCCGGGAGCAAAGTCTATGTCAAATTCGAGGACCGACTTGGAGATGACAACCCGTAGTTCGTTTAGGGCCAGATTCCTGCCGATACCTATGTTGATATTTTGTCCTTTGGTCAGACAAGTCTCAGAGCGAAGCGGATATAGGAGCAACATGTCTTCTTACAGGCATATCGTCCCAGGGAGAAGACACAGAACGCTTTCTTGTTGAGGACTAGCTCCGGTCTGCTGGTCCATCGCTCGGGGATAAACTCGTTCGGCAACACGAAGGCTTTCGGTGCTAGGCGGCATTTAGTTACGGCCAAGAATCCCCAACGTGCCCAGAGACTCTGTGCTTACATCGAAGGACTGTGTAATGTGGATTCACCACCTTCACGCCCCCTGGCAAGGTGTGGCCGCCCATCCTGACGCCGCCCGGGGGTGTGAGACGGAAGAGTCCACCTGGGTTGGTCGGATCTATCATGAGCGGCTATCAGCATCCGTTTCCCGCCAGAGGGGAAAATCCAAAGCATCTCAGGAGGGGCCGCTGTTGGCTATTTCTCCGGGGGTACTCACGCATTCTCAACGTCTCTTGGATAAAAGCGTTCAGGTATTCCAAGTATTGCAGCTGCGTGATAGAGAGGGTATCGTCGTTTCGTATTCCATGCTGCTCAAGTTCCTCACGTATCTTCCGCACGACATTTATGTCCCTTCCCAGTTCATAAAAACAGTGAATCAGAGCGGACGCAGACGTGTCGCTTCCGGCTATGATGATGAGCCTAGCATCGCCTACGAGAAGGAGCGCATCCGCCTTGGGATCCTCACTAGAATACTCGGGGTCAGTTATCACCATTTCGATTGAATATACGAGGACTTTAGAAGCTTCCGGACATTGTGTTAACCCAAAATGGAAAGCCTCTGCTTTGAAGGTATCTAAAACAAGAAAACAAATCCGAGAACTACTCACTAGAAAGGGCCAGCTGCCAAAATCGGGGTCATGATATCCGGCTCCGTAGGCTTCCTATGCTTGCGCTCCTCTATACACTCGTCGCTGTAACGCACTAGAGTCATGAAAGGGTTCAGCCTAGCAGGGACAAGAGCCGTGATGGTTTGGATGACCCAAGGCAAAGTACCGAGGCAGCCGAGTGGTAACGCGCTAGTCGAATGCATCGTGTCAATGTAGATATGGGACTTTCCATTTTCCAAGGCTTTGAAGGAGCGCCCGAAGGCAAGATCACCTATCGTCCATCAGCCAACCCGCCAGCCCCTTCTCATACGGTAAGCAAAGATAGTAGCCGCAGTCTCACCCATTACATCAAAAGCGTACCATTCAAGCCAGTCCGTGATGTTCACGTTCTGCCCTATCCTCCTTTCCATCTGGGTCACGAACTGGTCGGCGTACTTGATAACGCGCGAATCATAAGAGCGGAGCGCCTTCGTTGTAAAGGCCAAGTCCCAGCCGTGACGCCGCCGCCTGTCCTAGTGCATAAAAACATGTCAGTTCAGCTTCTAAAGCCTTACATTCTAGGACTATCTAGGCCGCAGCTGCGATTGTCTCAGAATGAACGAATACATACTGTGGCAAATGTTAGCCCTCAAATATAGGCTTGGGGAACTGGAGCGACAGGTTCAAATACACACCATGCTCGGCCTTGTTTCGCAGCTGAACCAAGTTAAGAAGCGGGTTGGCAATATCGTACCCTACGTGGACGAGGTGTTAGTCATGTCTGCTTTCCAAACTCACATTATACAAGACGGTCTGATGGGATACCGACACTCGGCCTTGGCGAAATTGCTCTGTGGGTGGAAGATGACCTCTATCATGTCCGGGTCAGAAATAGACAGTAGATTAGGACCGACCCGCACATATTCGCCATACTTTCGGTGCAGGCGATCCAGGTGCCTATAGTTGTCGACCTTGGCTCTTATGTGGAAGAAGTGGTAAAACTGCGACAGACCCGCTAGTTTAGGACCAGGGAAGTGGCGCAGTGGATGAAAGAAAGCCCTATAGACCAATATAGATGTGAAGAGTGCAGTCATATATGCGCCATAGCTGACGGATGTGAGCTGGGCGGCATAGGAGAACGGCCAACCCGCCACGGTTGTGAGGAGCAGAAGCGCGGCGGGTTGGCCAAGGAACGCAAGTATCACAAGCTTATATGCAGTGAGCATATGCTCACCATGTATGAAGTAGCTCAGATGAGAGACAACGCCTGCGATTGCCGACAACGACGCGACCAATCCCACCGGAATAGCCATGATCAAGAACCACTATGGCAAATAGTGTAGCCAACAACCTATCGAGAGGCGAAACGAGATGGCAACGACCGCAGGACTACGCTAGGCTTTGGACACGATAATATATAATTGAAAGACCGTCTCGTATAGTGCGTGCCGATGCCACCCACCACCGCAACAATAAAGTCTATGCATCTACCCTACACTAAAGCCTGGCTGCATAGTGTAATACATCCCCGGGCTCGTGGCCGAATGCACCCAGTAGATAGCGTATACATAAAACGAGCGCCATGCCGCATAGTACCGCGACCATGTCTAGGTGGCTATCCTTATACCCACCCCAGGTACAGGACAGGCAGCATTTACACAATGGTATACCAAGCCGTGGCAGGTAATGAGGATACCGATGTATGCCGAGTAACACCGTACCATTGTTATGTCGACTAGACTACGGAGTCGGCGGCTAATGCCAAGCAGCAAGCCACCTAGCCCAACTATTATGGCATCGCGTCGGGGTTATGATGTGCGGGATTGACAAATCCACGGAGCACCTACACTACCTTACTAATAGTACACCACTCACGTTGTAGCAGACCCAGATCTACACATCCTGCAGTGTACTTAGAACGCCTAAGTAGCGGAGCCAGCGGTGTGGTGTGTAGTCTATTTGGGTAGGTCAACATGGAAGCCGGAAATTAATACCCGGAAGGGCAGAGAGGCGCAAGAGAGAAAAGCCTCGTGTAGAGAGTCCAGCCCAGATCTCAGAAGTCCGCTCAACGAAACACCAGTTTCGGCCCCGTTAACTACAGCACACTGATTCGATAGCGTATGCTTCAGCAACCAACATGCATGCTGCTCTGCTTGCTGCCGTCTATCGGATGATGCCACTAACCTAGCTCCTGTCTAGATCACATATGGCATATACCGACAGATGATGCATACGGTATGCCTAACCAACAGGATCTTTGATGCTATCATGCCTGCAGGATTCGAGAGACGACCCGCTAACACACATGATGTAGGTGCCTGGCGCGACCCGAATGAGGGATGCCAACTTGGGGACGTCTTGGGGGTGTCGCCGACGGTCGTTCGACTTGTCAACTTACACGAGTCGGGAACACAACTAGAATGTTTACAGTACACGGCTATGTAGCGTCCCGTATTATGTACCGCATAACGACCTCTATATAGATGTCACTACGCATAGACAACTGGAGGGTATGTCCCCGCAATTGGTGCGAATGACGAACAGACGATGTACGCCGTCTATCAGAAGCCCATTCGGTATACCTAGCTACAGGCAAGCTCTGTAGGATGAGTGCGTCGCATTGTTGGTAGGCATGTACAGATCTGCACTAGGGTACTTACCTAACTTGATTAGAGCAGTCTCGGGCTTGTCTTCGGCGTCTACTGTGCAATACACCACCTGTGTCCGCTCCGGGGTTTTACATACATACATACATACATACATACATGATGCAGCTACCAGCCATTCCGGCGTGTTGGCGCAGGGTTGCATGGAGATAGTTACCTACCTACCCATGTATGTAGGTAGTTGAGAAGATCCTACCGTATCATCGTAGCGTCGTAGCCGTCCCAGGGGTTTGGGACGGATTTCCTGATTGTTTCCTCCCTCCCCAAATCCTGCCCAAAGCTCGAAACGCGCTCATATTGCGGCGTTGGAAAAGCTAAGCTAAGACATGTTGTGCAGTAGGGAGGCATGTAGTTAGGCGCGGCAGAATGACAAAGTTAGAAACCCTATCTTGCCTGTTAGTCTTGTTACCGTAGTCTAAGTATAATGAAGAAACACATATACAGTGTCGTACCTACAACGGCATGTTCCACGGACACTTTGTGGAGAAGGGTATCTTTAGTGCACCCATCGTCTTTTGGAAAACCCATGCACCATAATTAGCTAGCTACCTGGGCTTCATCTAACGTCAACTCCCAACACTCGTCGAAATTGTCTACTTAACCTACGCCTACGCATAGGTATGTGTAGAAATACAAGGTCCCCGATTTAGCCGCCTGTTATAGTCTACTCACACCACTCGAAGCTAGAAGCTTTACTTTTACGATGAGAAAATGACGAACTCCAAATTGCGTATAGCCAGGTATGTGCGTAGAAAAAAAAAAAAAAAAAAAAAAGAAGAGCCCATTTTTTCGTTCTTCATTATATATATTGCACACATCTTGTACTTTGAATAGCTTTTTTTTATGTGCTAAAGTAATAGGGCTGTGTGATTATTCAGGAATTGAGAAATTTTCTTTTAGCTTTCTGCTTAGATATATAACATCTTAGTGATTTTAAGTGGCTAGGCTGAGTAAGGTAACTAAATCGTGACGCCATAGCTTTATAAAAAGAAACACTCTCGTTACCCGTACATATAATCCTTGTTCTACCTACAGATAGGCTGTCTGAAGATATGGACGACAGACTATCTTAGTCTTACATGCATTCTTACGACGAGCTTCCTGCCTCCAATAAGATCGATCCCCTGTCTAAGAAGCCGTCTTGGCCCTGCCGCCACAAGTTCGGGCAGAAGTTGGCGCCTGGCGCTGCAACCCCGTGGGTACAAGACATACCTGAATCCAGGCCAGGGCTGTCAAGTCCGGTCACATCCTGAACGCATCAGTCACAGGGCCCCAGTTAAAAACATATCAAGAGAATAAGTTTGTAGATAGAGAAATTAATATCAGTAGACAAGAAAACCGGTTCATAGTTATACAATTTATACGCTGTTGCATGTGCCGGGGCCGAGCGGTTATAGAATGATAGCCGACAAAATGTCTATCTAGCTCGTACGTACCTGCATGCCTCTCTCAGTGGCCTACTTCTCTTGTTGAGCAGTCAACCGCGATATCTGAAGGACCAAGACATGTCGCGTCAGTTGAGCCGCCTAATAGTCGATGGTAGGAAGGGTCCGAAGGGAGGCACCATGTCTTGACTCACTTCATGAAGATTAGTCTTCATGTAGCCGGACAGCAGATGAAGATGTCGTGCATAGAAGAGCGTTTTTATATAAGGGAGAATTTTCTTTGTAGGAGAGCATCTTCTTCAATGAACGTCTGGGGGCCAATGATCTGGGTAGGACTAATTTAGTGGTCTCTTTTTTAACTTCTTTGGGAGTATAACTCCAAGCCGTTCAGATGTGGGAGCCTCATACTACAAAACGTAAGCATCGCAATCCACATCGGATACAGAGCTATACGCATTGCTATATTAGCCTAAGGAAAATAACAGCCACCATTACCCACGCAATTCCCAACGAAGAGGGTAATAGCTCCAGTCAATTGTTTCTTGGTGTAGCCTGCCACGCTACCGCTTACCGTAGCAAGACTCATATTGAACCTTACAGATTGGAAGGAGCACAGTTAAAGAGCCCCCATCCGTCCTCTGTTCCATCAGGTCTAACTAGTAATCCTACGAGGGCTCCGCCGCCGGCCACCAGAACACTTGGAGTTAGTTATCGCCATCTTGCGAATTATTGATGAGGACCTTTGGTATTTTATAGGCACAACTGCCATCAAAACAGAAAAGTCTGTGCTCTAAAAATCGCAAACACGGGAAGAAAGCGGCCCTGAGAACTCCTTGTATCTTTTACACGCTATTCTATTTGAGTGACCTGAACTAGCCGCGAACAACGCTAGCAAAACACGCGTCCCTTTTATCATGCAGAAAGCAGGAAAGGGGATAGAAAACTCTCCCTGTCGTGGTTTAAGGTAACATTATCAATCTGTTGACAAACTACGCCGGTTTGGGATCGTTATGCATTGAGCACTGCGTATTCAATATCAAACTCACAACACTCGTATCATCGCCATTAACCATCACACGCCATTAACCGTCGCACGCCATACGCCACGCTATAGGACTCACGACTCCGGAGGAGGCTGTGAAGCCACATAGGGCCGCTAGTCTTATCCCTAGCCTCCAAAGTCAGAGACATAGAGTTACACACCGGCTATTGGATTAAGACTGGCACGCCAGTCAGGCGAGCGCTTCAGGAAGCGAATGTAAACATCATCCCTTGGAATAGAAAGACCAGAATAGAGGTCTACAAATAGGCCAGGAATTCCTGACTGAAAGGAGAAAGGAACCATGAATGTTAAGACCCTAAAGTAATAATGCAACGTCACACTATGGCGTTGTGTAACCAACTACATACAATCGCCGCCGGCTCGTCAATTACCGCCGGCGCAACAATTGCCCCGACTCCTTGTATAGGGATTTTTCTTTTCCTGATCGCTCATTGTCACCAATAATGTTGCGATTTAAATTTTAAATTGAGCGAACAATTTATTGCCCCGAGGTGGATGTATTGAAGAAGAGACTACCTGCTCCGTAGGTAGTTTAAAATAAAGTAGTAGAGAGATACGAGTAGTTGCCAAACAGTCATGACGCCCGCACTCATATCCCCAGATGTTGCTTGGGCGACGTACTTATCGATAATGCTAGCTTGAGCTCCCGGCGTGAATAACATCAGCTCCATGATGTCTTCGGTGGGTTTCTGGGCCTTGTGGACACGGTGAAACATGGAATCTTCATAGCTCTCGATGTATTCATGAGGAGAGCCTCGGGCCCACTCCCTTTTCGTGGCCGCTATGCTCTTGAAACTTAGCTCTACTGCATCAGCTTGGCCTCATTGACTCCCATTCCGACGAAAGGGCACATGGCATGAGCAGCATCCCCTAACATTGTGATGCCTGCTTTGGACTTTCATCGAAAGCCCGCTGGGAGCATAACTAAACTTCGAGGCTAGACTTTCGTCCCATCAAATCAAGCAATGATTCGTTCAATAGAGCCTGCTTCACGGCCTTGGGATCTCGAAAAATCGGAATGTGCAAGAAGATGTTGGTGCGAGGTGGAGCAGACAAGCCAATAAGCTGGTTCAGCGCCAATGATGGCTACCCTTAAATAAGACATGACGGTGATATGTACATTGGGGCTTCTAATATATGGGAGAAAGGGCTTTCAGTGGGGATAACTAATATTTAATTTTTCTTCTTTAACTTTTAGACATAAAATTTGCTATACAAAAATATTTTTTCGAAATTTATTCCTATATAAAAGTTAGAAGATATGTGCTGGCGAAGTAGGTAAGTTTAGGTATAAAATAGCGAGTGTACCAAAACTTTTGTCCCCCCACTATATGCTTACTTTTGCTATATTCATGTTTGTTTTCTTTCGTATGTTAGGCCAGTGCTTGGGAGTTGCCATATCAGGTGTTGTTTCCCATAATCAGATGAAAATAAACTTACTTCATAACACAACGTTGATGGATAAAGCAGATGAATACAGCCGTGACGCTAGCAGTATCGTCCAGCTTATACATACAATGCCCGACGGCTTGGAAAAAACGGAGCTTGTCCAAGCCTATGCAGATTCCCTCAAGATCGTGTGGGCTATAATGACTGCTCTGAGCGGTGCGGCCTTGATTGGGAGCTTCTTTATTAAGCACATCGGTCTTGACAAGGAACACAAATCCGAGCAAGGTATTATGGATCAAGAGAAAAGGAGCGGAGCCGCGAAGTAGTCAATGTGTATTTGCTTAGATCCCCTTTCCCGCACCCGAAAGGGACATCCCAACCACCTAGAGGGTTCACCATGGGTGAGCCCTCTATTATTCAGAACCCGTCGTAAAACTGTACCAAAAAAATGATATCCTATGTATAGGCCAGCTTAGACCGCAAATGTCTTGGGGTACAGCTCTGGAATGGATGAATGCCCATATAAGCCCATTCACTACACGGGTGAGGGTATCGCTCCTGCTTGATCACATGGTGGGCTTTCATGGCAGGCTACTTGTACGTATGGGTAGAGGGCTATATAGATCGCACCAAAGCTTAGCGCAGGAGCGTTTACCCCGATTGTATGTTTTCAATTTATTTATATTGATTATTTAGCTTCCAAGATAGGGCTTATGAAGGTCGTTCTGATCGATTTACAAGAAACCGTCTGCAATTATGTTCGTGATCCAAAGAGCGAGAATTCGATCGCGATCTTATAAAGTTCGTTGATATTTGGCTACTGACATAACTACCTACCCCTTTGAATCCCCCTTCTCAACACTAGTACTTTCTTGGAGCCCCTGTTAGTTCCATATCCCTCCTACTTAGATCAACTACATTGTTTAAGCGCACAGATAGCAGCTTTTTGGTTGCATATTTATGCGTTTAAAAAGGACCTACTGTTCTGGGTGGTACATTGAGATCCGTGGGGGAAGCGAAGTAGTTATTCTAAATCGATGGATTTCATTGGATGTACCTAGGTATCGCCCTGACCTAATGCTTATACAAAGTCTCGGAGCCGAGGCAGCTCAAAGGGATAGCCCGCTTCCGATCCCGCTATCCCACTCCTCATAACTTATGTCCCTGAGGCGAACGGGCAAATATAGGAGGCCTAAAAACTCACCACATTCAAGGGTAGAGACACGGTTCACTTACCGCTCAATCTGGTCATTTGCTGCGTAGTAGCCATTTGGACCGTTTTCATGAAATTGATATAATGCATTACGCAAGACCAAAGAAACACATAACTACTATTCCTGTATACATACTTCTTTATGCACCTAGATTGACCGTAATTAATCGAATGTTAGGAAGAATCCAAGGTGATTAGCCAAACAGGCCTTGTCAGGGGCTATTCATCTTGTTCACCACACAGTAAGTCATCCATGTGTCAAGCAGAAGGAACCGTCTCGAACCGGCACAAGACGCAGTAGTTGAAAGATCAAAGTCTCATAATCTCTTCTTCTATATACATGTGTGCTAAGGGGTGGTAAGGGTACTACAAGTATTCTAATAATTGGGAAAGAACTCTGGCAAGCAGACTTAGCTAAACCCTTTATTGTTGCGGAACGTTGAAAATAAACTCCTGAACGAAGGCATTGACGGCACTATCCGTCTCCATATCAGGCGCTTGGAAAGACGTGGCTGTCTTTGAGTGTACCGCATCCCGTGCAACCTGTAGGGCCTCTTGTAGGGTAGGCCTCTGCTGTTCATGCACATACATGCACCGTGCTAGGATGTCCCGAAGTTCTGGATCCAGCCACTGTGACATCTTCAATCAGTCATTTCTTCCAATGTAGTTTTGATGCTTCGGTAATAAACTTCTGGGACAAGTCGAAAGTACTTGAAGTATTTTTAAAGCAAAAGCATAACCCCGGAACGACTTACAGGCAGTGGAAATGGCGGCTCGTCCGTACCAACGAGATTTACAGCTTTTGTGGATGACTCCTGGTACATACATGTAGTGTTTGGTATCCCTGCTTTAGGAGCTGCGAGAAAGCTTGTTGTCTAATTTTTGTAGAGTTAGATTTAATAAGTTGTATCGGATACCTAAAGGCAACTCAATGTAATAGATGTCTGTGCTTGTAGGTAGGGTCACGAAACGTTGGTAAACTAGGGAAAGTGGCAATAGACTCAAACTTGCCAAGGATGGAAAGGGGGAATGTGTAAAAGGCGAAAGTGGGAGCTTGCTTACCAGGGCAGCATCAAAAATGTTCGTTGGCGATCCAGTGGTTCCCACGCCATCTGTTGCTAAGCCGAAATCTATCAGTTTGGCCATAACCCCTATTTCGTGCTCCGGCTCATCGCCCACCGCTAACATGATATTTCTTGCGTTGAAATCGCGATGCTCCATTGGAGATTCGGTTGCCGGACTGTGATCGCTCGGAAGCTCCTCTAGGATTCGAGCATTACTACCGATGGGCTGACGGGAGGGGTATGCTAACCCGACTGAGGCTCTTATAACTGCAGGCAGTGCGTCGGGTATTGGTCAGTCTCGTTCTTCTTCTGGGAGCTTCTTATACAGAGAGAAGCCAATAGATCGTTGTGAGCCAATAAAAGCTGGTTGAAATGGCAGGGTATGTGATAGTTTAGCTTAGTTGAGATACGTACAACAAAGGAAGAAACTCCATAGTATCCTATTGGGCACGTGTCGGTCTGTCGGACGAATCTTATTCACGAGTCCCATTATATCGCCATACTCGAGGTACTCTAGGGCAACAGCCGGTCCATCGATGCCCACAAACCCTTCAAACGCGTCCGAGGCTGATATCAGTATATTGTTGTCACCAGAATGCCGGCTCGCCGTGACTTTAGCGATATTGGGGCAGCTCGCAAGTATCGAGACAATGTGGCTAGCTCCGTTGACCATCTAGACGCAATTAGATACCAAATACCAAGAGCAATGGGAAACAGGAAAGGCGTATCATTCCATGACAACAAGGGATGTCCAAAATATGGAAAGTAGAACCTGAGGCCTCACTTTTAGGACGTCAATTTCGGTATGTAATGTCTGTCTTCTTCTTGGGTCGGTCCCTATTGCAAATTTCACAGCCATGCGCTGTGCAGGTTGTACTGATGACCCTTTCCTCTTCAGCAGGGCGGTAAAACCGAAAGCGCCAAACCCTAGCCTCTTTTCGTATTCCCAGTACTCGTTCTCATAATTTTGAGAAAGGTGCTCGAAGAAGGCCCGCTATAACCGCTGGAGTCAGTGTTACTCTTCTAAGCAGTTGTAGTTCTCTCGAGACATTCTCCCGAAGCATAGTCCTGAGACATTTTCAGAGGCTCTCAGGTTACCAGAAAGGGGAGAAAATGACTCCAGCGGTAACTCACCGGCCCTAAAGTGTTGGCAACTACCGAACGTGACATACTCGCGATAATTACAACTTCCCCCTCGTTGCCAACACGACATGTGTTGATGGATTGATCGGGCAGGTCAATAAAGAGACCCTCTTACATTGGCAATGTCTTGGTGGTTGGGCAAAGAGCTCTGAAGGCTACCTACCTCCACATCACCGCAACACGGCTTTGTACTCGCTTAAAACGGTACATGGGTGACGTCCCTTATCTCCGAGAACACCCTAACAATAGTTCTTTTATGTTTCCGGCGTTCTCTTCTAGGGGGCAATTGTCAAAATTGGTTTCTTTCGTTTCAAAGAACTGGCACCAACACATTTTTATAGCTAGCATCATGTTGATTACATGCCCGATGCTTGTACAAGTCACCAAAGAATTCAAATAATACTAACTAAAGTTGCTTTGCGACGAGAAGTATATATTAGTAGTCACGGCTCGGTGGTTTGTGTCAGGTGATTCCGTAACCAACCCGTAGGGTGGTTATATTCCTAGGTTCTGGCTATATATAGGTGCCAGGTCCCCCTAGGGACCTGGGAGGTTCAACAATCAATTTACTACCTATTGAGCCCATTACTACCCTTCTTGGTAGCCTTCTATTCACTCTGTGACCAAAACCACTGACAGTTTGACCAGGTGGCTAGTCTAGGTTGTGTGCGGCTGCCATAAACCCCAGGGTGTTATATACTTATACAATTTGTACCCATGTGGAATAATAGGTACCCTTACAGGTTACCCGGATAGTTATTAGCGGTTCAGTTCGATTCATCTCAGCGCTAAATGGTTCCTGGCCAACATGACGACACGCCGCATATTAGGGAACCTAGAGCCTGATATAGCCCGGTACGAGGAGCGACGTAACTTGGACTGTATCGTCTGTAGTTGGTGAGTTTTCCATCGAGAGAACAACCCTCTCAGCTCTGTCGCAAGTATGTGGAGTATATCACGAGCAACTAACGAGGAGATTGATCCCGTCCTTGGCCGTTACTTCTACGAGAATGAAGTAGTATGAGCCGCACTACTCGCCAGTATTGCCCGGTATCTGCATGTATTGTGCCTGCAAAGCGTCAGAACCAAACTATTTGAGGATAATGGATGCGAACTGCCGATTGGCGGCCTGGTGAGCGTTGCCTAACAGGCCCAAGGCGCCACTCAATATATAGTTGATTGTGCCGCATTCGCTATCTAGACCCCGAAAATAAAATGTCCGCGACAGGTATCGACCGCAGTAACACCGGAGGGATTAGCCGGAAGAAGTCTCCTTGTGTGGCTATGAACATGATGAAGACAATCCGCGTGTTCGAGTCCGATACGGTTTGAAATTGTGGTTCGTGACCCCTGCCGATTCCTCGCAATACACTCAACGGCGACGACCTTCTGCCAAACATTGCGAAACCGAGCCATCAGGGGCAGGTCCGGCATGAAGGCGAGGAGTATCGCGCCCCATGCTAAGCTGATAGACCCGAATATGAGAAACACGTATTGCCACCGAGGCAAACCCGTCGTAATGTGCCCGACGGCGTAGCCCAAAAGACACCCAAATATTCCTGCGACCCTTTTCATGCAATAGTAAGTCACTATCCGCAGGGGGCTGCCCGTCGGCTCGATACCACATGGAGAGACACAGTTGAGAATCGATCGTAAAATATGAGTACCTTTGCTAGACCATTTACAGATACCATATCTCCGCATTGCCCCGCCGGCAGTCTTAAGGATTCGTGGAGATCTACAGCTACCAAATACTAACTGGGCAGCTATTATAATATTAGCGTTATTGAGCAACAATCATTGTCTTAGAGACGTCACCGCTGAAGAGTACTATCGTATAAACGTAAGAGTTCAAGCCAGAGCTAAAACAAAAGCCATACTTTAACTTAGTTGACGAGCAGTCTTTTAAGCTCTAGAAAGCGATTACTCTGTACTAAAAGAGTCTCCAGGAGCCGAACGGGAAGAGCAGCCGCAATGGCTCTACAAATGGAAATATCAGGCTGGGATTGAGACGTCGTAGAACCCTATATTTATTTCTTTAAAAGTTGTAGATGCTCGTGGGGCTTAGTTGCCAATACTACTAATGACTCGTTTAAGCATCTTTTTTGGAAGAAGACCCCAATAGATGTAGTAACAAACGTGACTAGGTTGACGTACAAAACGACAAATGCTTGCAATATGGTGTGTATATCTCTACATCTAGCCGCTCGAAACCTAGCGGTCGACCTACTAAAATCGACAAGATGACGATACCTCGATTTTCTGTCGTCAAAGCTCTAGTTGGAGCGGGTGTGATTAGGGAATATAATTAGGGTACGAGGAAAACGCCGAGTCATCCGCAGGCCAAAATGTTGGGATATGGATATCAATGCACACAGAGAAGATCTGCAAATCCATCACTCCAGCGCAAGCCGCCCATAATAGCTATCATGGGCACTAGCGCCGAAACAACGCTCGTGCCCCCGTAAACGTAAGCCTTGCGGCGCCCCAGAACCGCCAATTCAACAACCCATGTAGATACCGTAGTCAGGCATCCACAGAACCCGTCCTCGATGCCCTGGAATACCTGGCATCCGATGACGCCCCCTTCGGGTACGTGGGCTAGATCCCAAGCGAGCCCGAGGACTATCGTGCCTAGCACATTCACCGCAAAGGTGCCCAACGGAAACGCCGCAAACCGCCCGTTGAGGTGAGTCGAGGCGTAGAACCTTATGAGGCAGCCCAAAGGGGCAAATACGAGGGCGAAGGTCGCCCGGCCGCGCCAGAGTTCGGACGCGCCTGGGTTGCTGTACCTGTCCGGTGGTACGACGGAGAGGATTACGGCCCCAATCCAGGAGCCCCAGCCCAACACTACGGCGAGAGGATCGATCACCTTGCTGGAAAGGGGATACCGGAGCGAGGGAGTCACGGGCTCTAGGGCATTAGCTAGGTGAGCGCCGAGGTACTAGAGTACTCGGAGTCAGTCATCACCATTTCGAGTGAGTTTATGAGGACTTTAGAAGCTTCCAGACACTATATTGGCCCGAAGAGGAAAGCTTCTGGTTTAAAAGTAAACGAAACAAGTAGAAAATAACCTACGAAGCCTGAGAAGGAGAGAGCGATTGTGCCGAGGATGATAGCAAGAAGAGCCAGGAATGAGTATCCCCCATTTCGAGGGGTGGGAGCGCCATCCGGCATCGGTAGATCGTTGGACAAAGCCAAGAAGATGTCCCGGATGAAAGCAGAGAAGGAGGTAAGTGAGCCGCAGAAGCCGGTGGCGAGACCAATGTAGAGGGGGATCGTCTTCTTCACAGCTAGGTGGGTCTGCTTCGCGGAGGCGAGGTCCTGCTCAGACTCGGGGGAGCTGGATTCCTCGTCCTTTTTGGCCCTGGTCAGTTGTTGCCGCCGGGTGTAGGTCGACGTGCTGCCCCATTCGTAGCAGAACAACATACGATCTTCGATCAGAAAGCCGATGACAAGGCTACCGGCGAAGTTGGGCCAACAGCTAAACAAAATAGGGGTGCCGGGGAAGAAGGCAAGTGCTTGCAGGCCAAGGCGAGCGAGAGTGCCGAGAAGGGCGAACAGGATGAGATAGGAGATGGTGTAGAACTCGGTGAGCGACTTGGAGAGTGGCGCACTGGCCTCGGCCTCGGCCCCGGGCGGCTGGATGCTCCGGCTCTCGGCAAGCGAGTCTCTTCTGTGGGAGAGCTCGTCCCCGGAGCGGAGGCGAGACGCCAGCTCCTCGATGGAACGGCTGTCGAGGCGGGACAGCTCATTCCGGTCCTGGATGGTCGGCACGGCCTCGACCTCGGGCAGACTGAGGTACGAGTCCGGGACGACGTAGTTGGGCCCCGAGTCCGACGGCCAGCGGGCCCGCGGCGACAGCTGCACCCCGCCTCTCACCGACTGGCGCCGCGACGGCACGGCACCCGGGTCCGGCGTGGTCCCGGACGGTCTTCTTGGCCCGAGAGATGCGGAAGATGGCCTCATGATGGGGGTTTGTTTGAGAAGAGAACGGGCCGCATACCCAACGGGTTTACGGCTGCGTCTCCTCGTATCGGGTCTTCATGTGCTGCGGGCCTCGTTCTCGGACGAATGAATGAATGAGTGTTGGCGACTGGCTATCTTGTGATTGACTGGTATAATGGCGATGAATTGCGATTGGAACTTGGCATTCCGTTGATGCATATACCTACAAAGCCCATAGGTAGGAACTACCTACTTAAGTACCTAGGTACCTAATACACCTAGCACGAATGTCAGATCGGTTTATAACGATTTCATATAAATGACATAAACTTACCAGACGGGCACTTACCTAGGTACCTCCCCCACACGATGCCTTCAACTTCTAAATCATACTGTTTTTGCATTTATTTACATGTACCTAGGTAAGGTACCTACGTGTCTACCTTAGTACTAGTATGATATACCTGGTAAGGCAGTCAGTCTACTGTATCTACGTAAGTAGTACCTAAGGTAGGTACCTATGCTTATCTGTGGGGAGGACAACGCTAGACCGTCTAAGGTGCTTGGGCAGATAGGAAGATAGATACTTGGTAGAGGGCTCCGATATTAGGTAAAGGACCCAGCAGCCGCATCGCGCATCGCGGGGCACTCCCCGCCATTGCTGCCAGCGGGGCGTCGTACCCGGAGTCGTACATAGGTACTTTAGGTACGCATAGCGTCTTAAACATCGCCAACCTACCTACATAGACCCAGATAACTCCTAACCTACCTAAGTACTCTGGCACTCGACTGGAATCTACTCTCTTGTTCTTTCTCTCCGATAGCTTGCCGTTTATTTGTTTATTTATTTTGCATTCTTTGCAATCTCCTTCTTTCTTGTCGTAGATTGTCTCCTTCGTTTGGATACAACTCGACTGACTACAGCAGGTTAGGTGCTTACTTACAAGCTATACCATCATGTCGCTCCCACCCAATGTTCACGTCTCTAAACACCCATGTCTGCTCGCCAAACTCAGCCGCCTCCGGTCCGACGAGACCCAAGCCCGCGAAGTCAAATCTCTCGTCCATGAAATTGCACTCGTCGTCGGCTGTGAGGCCTTTGCCTCCGCCCTGACCGCAGTCGATGGGCCCAAGGTAGATCTTGCCCCTTTGTGCCTATGCTCTTCTGACCGCTGGCGTTGATTCCACTAACCTAACGCACGAACCGTTCTACCCATACAGGGGAAGACACCCATCGGATATGAATACACGACAACCTCAACCGAGCCGCAAGAGATATCCATTGTGCCTATATTGAGGTCCGGCCTCGGCATGGTCGACGGTCCGTTTGCCTTTCTCTCCCCCCCCCCCTCTCTCTGTCTTCCCCAGTCCCTGCAGCCGTGCTAACGTGGGACGAAAGCTGTACAAACACTTCTCCCAGCACCGGTCCCCGTACATCACCTTGGCCTGTACCGCGAGCCGAGCACCCTCCAGCCCGTAGAATACTACAACAACCTTCCTAACCATGCTGCGGCCAATCAGCCGGGCGCCCACGTCTCGAGCCTAGCTATCATACTCGACCCCGTCATAGCTACCGGTGGGACGTGTGTCGCTGCCATCCAGACCCTAAGGGAATGGGGTGCCAAGAAGATTGTCGTCATGTCCGTCATCGCCGCCTCGGAAGGGGTGCGCCGTGCCGCTGCGGAATGGCCCGAAGCTGTGGAGATCTGGGTAGCAGGGGTTGATAGCGAGTTGACCCCGAACGGAATGCTCAAGCCTGGCCTTGGAGATATTGGTGACCGGATTTTCCTTACGATTGGTAAATAAAAGGTCCTGATGCTAGGCTTTGGGGAAGAGCCGTATAGAATGCATCAAGCATTTCAACCAAATTGCTCCCTGCGCCCTATACTGAGATAGGCGTGAGACGCGAGCCACCTACCACACTACGAATAAGGTAGACTAGCCAATAAATAATTTACCATCGATTTGGTCCCTATAGCGGTGCAAATCTTTCCTCGTCCACGATTGTTCGATTTTTCCAACACTCCGCTACCCACTGTTCCGAGACGACCCTTGGCACGGGGTGTCGTGAGCTGATCGCAAACCGAACTTCGGCCGCAATTTCCATCTCCTGAGCCTCATTCTCGCCCAGAGTGACGATGTGGGTGATAGCGTTGTCGTCGAGGTCATCTACCAAAACTCCACTCCCAAACCGAACCCGATTTCTCACCCGCCATGCCTGTAACGAGGGTACGGCATCAGCACTCGCGAGGTAGACGACCATACCTTTGAATAGATGACCGCGCATCTGGCCGAGGTCGTGGTCATGCTCGAGTAGCTGCTGGAGAAAGGCTTCCTTGTCGAAAGGTGTATCCATAACCTCTTTCTTCGGCATATCTTGTAGTAATTGTCTGAGCTCTTGAACGTCCAAATCTCGCGCATAGCTATCGCTGAACTCATCCACGTTCTCCTCAGCGGCGCTTTGCGTCGCATCGCAGGCGTGGAATAAATGCTCCGTCTCGTAAGGAAGAAGGAAACCTCCGCCGCCCTGGGCAATGCAATCGAAAAGCCACTTTGGCCGGATGATGTCTACTTCACCTGCCTTTATCAGGCTAGCGGCCTTGACAACTTTCTTCTCCGCTACCAAAATCATTCCCGTATCGGGGCTTGCGCGCTGTGAAAGCCTGCCGCCGTTCTCTTTGACGAATGCTTCCAACTGCGCCTTGGACTTCCGTACAGGCTTCGTGCAATCCGTCAGCACGCAGAACTCAAGGCCATCGAACACCTTGGACTTGGGTCCCGCAAATGCCACGGGTACAGCGTCCTGCCCGGCTATCGTAATGTCTTTTTTCACCCTCTTAATTCCGCGTTGTCGCTTACTCTCCATCCGAAACTCTTTTGTCTTCTTGCCTTCAGCTACTAGGTCCTCAAATTCCTCATAGTCCAAGGCTTGGTCCCAATTTCGATCGGGTCTGCGTTCCTTGAATCGCGGAAATCGAAGTGTTAGCCTGCTCGCGAACGAACTAGTCTCTTCGGCACTCGCTGCCTTGACAGAGATGACGACGGATTCGCTAGGACGAATCCACACGTCGGGCCGCTCATACTGGTATTTCTCCCCTCCGGCTAGCTGGATGTACTTGCTCGGTGGCTTTTTGACATCCCAATCCTTCCACTTGCCCTCTGTAAGGTGCTGAATCTCGGCGTAGTCCTCGGCACGGAATCCACCGCCCACTTTGATGAAGCTATAGCACTTCTCCGGGTTTGCACCGGCTTTGATATCGCTCTCAGTGACACGAAGGCCGCACATGAACGACGACAATCTACCGCCACGACGCCCTGATCCATAGTATCCACCGATAATAACGACATCGACATTTTCTCCAAAACCATCCATGTAATCCGGCTTCACTTTGATCCAGTCAGGTACACGCAAGCCAACAGTATATAGGGAACGGGGATTCTTGACCACGATGCCTTCAGAAGCGTCCGAGACGATTTTTCGGAGCATAGGCTCTATATCGTCGGGGTTTGTAGCCGCCACGTAGTCGTGTACTTCGAGTCGATGCGGTTCGCCGGGAACCGCCTTCGCGAGCGCATTGCGTCTATCTCGAAGAGTATATTGTGTCAGCGGCCGGTCGTTGAGAAAGACGACGTCGAATACCCGGAAGACGGGCCGTGGTGCATCCTTTTCATAGGGATTCCAAACACCACCCTGGAGGGCTGCTGATTTCAGAGTGCCAAACTTCAAGACCTTTTTGAGGAGAGGATCCCAGACGATCATTTCACCGTCGAGGATGATATTGCGCACCCCGGGCGCGAACGCGTTTTTCAGGTGGCGGGTCAATGAAGAATTCACTTCGTCGTATAAACCCTCTCCGTACAAATAGGTGTAATTTTTGGCCTTTCTTGACCAGAAGCAAAATCTCTTGCCACCCTGAATGCTATCATCCTCGACCATGTGCAGCTGCATCCGTTCACCATCCAACTTCTCCTCGACCCAGAACTCGTTGTCAGTACCGGCTGTGTCACGGGTCGACGCGTTCAGTCTTTCAACAATCTTGTCGAAGGTCGTCGCCATCTCATAGGCCGCAAGCTGGGGTTGAAAGCACTGCATCAAGGCAATGCCGGTTTGGGCGCCAGTCAGACGGATGCTGGGGTCGTATAACTCCCAACACACCCTCCTAAGACTCGAAGAGACATTGAACAGATGCTGCGCGTCAGGATGCCACAGCTCGAGTATAGTTCTCTCAGTAGCTCCAATCCTCATCTGTTTGAGGATAATGCGGATCAGCCACTTGAGTTCCTCGGCATTCATGCGCTGGTAGAAGGTTTCGATGATAGGCAATTGGTCCTTCTCACCGGACGCGGCCACGAGCTTGTCAAGCATCTCATTGACGTCAGCAATGCGCATGTCGCCAGGGTCTATGCGCGTGGGCCTCTTAGATAGGACAATATAACAGCGATCGACGAAGTCGCCGGCGGCGCTGGACTGGTCTGGGCGCTTCCATTTCAGTATGCTCTGGGCGTCGTCGGAATGACGGTCGAGCTTCATCAGCTTGATTAGGAGACGGGCGATAGCGCTCTCTTTGAGACCGTACATGCCCCTCTCACGGTCCGAAGTAGGCAGGATCAGGCGCAGGGCAGGGAAGAAGTCGTCACCGACCTCACTGCGCCACCTCGAGATAAAGCGCTCAATAATGCGACGACGGTATTCATGCGGGGTGAGCTTGGAAGTGCCGCGTCCCCCTCGTCTGGCGGGATGGTTTTTGTTGGCGTTTAGGGGATCGAAGAGGCCTCTATATAGCTCGGCAAAGAACAACGTTTTGCCATGGTTCTTGGGCCTATTCGGGTACCTAGAAGCAGGTGAGACGGCGTCCAAGGGCAAGAAAGAATGAAAATAACGCGAGACATACTTTTCATCTAGTTTCTCGAGAGCCCGCTCACCAGTGACGTATTGCCGCTCTTCTTCGTCTATTGCGCCTGGGTCGCGCCCACGCCTGGGAACGTCGCTCATGGTAAAGAATTATATGAATAGCAACAGCAGCCCTGGGAGAGGACTGCAAGTGTGTATACTAGCTCGGCTTATTGGCATGGCAGACACCAAATCAGAGGTGGTGTTGTCTCACATGTACCGCGACTAAAGACGAGTCGTTGTTGGGGGTTTTGTCGCGCAAAGGTAACTAACCACTCTATACTCACGATGTATAGTAAAGAAGACCAATTTAAGGAAGAGATAGGTACTTGCCTGTCTCGGGCGGATTCTATATACTAGGTAGGTAGGCAGCCATGCACGCTCGCCCTTGCTAGAGGATGTATATGTAGTCTAGTAACGATGCTTTTGTCGTCATCAACCTAGTACATACCTAGGTACCTAGTAGGTATCTCTAACTATATGCGGTTAGACTAAGCAGTATAAATAGGCACCTAAATATGATATTACCAGATGGGGTAACTACTTATCTATAGGTTTTTAGGATTTTAAATGTTAGTGCAACGCTAGTAAATTAGTTAAACTTAATTAGTTTAAAAGGAACTTTATAGCTAAATTTTTATATAAAAGTATTTATTTTATAATTTATTAATATTTTATATTATATATAAATAAAAAATTAAAGCTATTTTAATTTATATATATATATAAGTTTATAGTTTAATTATTATTTTAACTATTATTTTAATTATTAAAATAATAAAAAAAATATTAATAAAATATATTAAAATAAACTATAATAAATATATAAAATATTATTAATTAAATATTTTTTTAATGTTTTAAAAAAAATTATAAAAATAACTTTTAATATATTAATATTAAAAATAAAATTTAAAACTAAATATTAAAGCTATATAAGCTTTTTTAAAGCTTTATATAATTTTA